>PVJA010022900.1:0-33696 GCA_004027025.1 Myocastor coypus
TTTCTTATATAAGAAACACGAAATGTAAAGAACAAAGTAAAGGTTAGATAACAGGAAATATGGAGATCTTTTTCAAATGGGAAGAGGAACAAGAGATGGAAAGAGGGAAGGAAGGAAGAGTAAAAAGGATTTTAAAAAGAGAATTAAAAATCAGGAATAGAGCTTTTTCAAAAGAGAAGATCAAGTGTTTAAAGGTATAGCAAGAAGGGCCAGGGAGATAGCTCAGTAGAATAAGTGCCTGCCTGGCAAGTGCTGGGTACTGAGTTCAATCGCCAGAACTGCTAAATAAATAAATAAATAAATAAATAAATAAATAAATAAATAAATAAATGAATAAATAAATGGTACAGCAAGGGATGGGAGGGGAAGGGACAAAATAAATTATGACGCTTATTCACATCAGAACCTTCATGATATGTTAAATGTAATTGTTAGCAACACAAAGCATGCACTAATAAAAATACATAAAAAATAATGTCAGATATTAATTAAATTTACCAAAAAATTACATGCTCAAGAGCACAATTAACTCATTGGACACAACATTCCTTATTCCAAAAAAGCTAGAATTCACCTTTTTTTCCAGTGACACAGAACATTTATCAAAATCTAGTGCTTGTGGCGTGATACAGCGAAACACAATGCATTTGACAATACTCCAAGAATTCAGAATAGATTTTAACCAAAGTAAAATCGAAATAGAAATTAATAACAGGAAGATAACTAGGAAAAAAACATCACTTGAACGAAAATTAGATGGCATGAACAAATCCACCACACCCCATAAGGGGCTGGTGGTTTAAACATCAGTTCGAGTCTGTAAGCCACTGTCATGGCCCTACCAACAGGGCTTAGCCAAGACTTTCATGTCATCACAGACAGGATTAGGATACCTCCTTTCTCTCTTGTCTTCTGGAAACTACACTCTCCAGCTCTAGTGGCCTGGATTTCCTGCTCTGATTTTCAAAGCCTGAAGGGTAGCTCATTTTCCGAGTTTGGCAGCCTCTGGCAACTCTATGATAATTTGGTAAAAGCAATGAAAATAAAAATTGCACACAAGGCCCTGTGCTTTCCGGACTTGCTGCTCTCCTCCACAGTTTGGCTGTATTATTCCTGGGAATCTTCAGGTTATCTTTGTATTTGACCAGAGCTAGTAGTTAACACTTGGAGTTTGTTCATGGATGAGTCATAGCCACTGAAGCACAAGCTTGGCGTACCACAATGTGGTTTTAATTTGTTAAAAACAAATTAATATTGATAAAAACAATGAAGCAGGATGACTACTGCTTCTTCATCAGAAAATATGAAGGATAAAAGACAGTGGAATAGCACATTTAAAATGATTAAAGGGAAAACTGCTTGCTCAGAATTCTGCATCCAGTAAAGGAAATGATGGCACCTCACATTTAAAAAAAAAAAAAAGAAAATAAATTGCAATGTTCTTTAGACTGAAGGGTAATGTGTTGTGGGAACCCTTTTATCTTCAAGAACCAAGTGAAAGCAGTAGGAATTATTTATTTGTTAGGCTGGTGTGCTGACATTTACCTGTAATCCCAGCTACTCTGGATATAAACAGGAGGATCACAAGTTCCAAACATAAAAAGGGATGGGAATATAGCACAATGGTAGATTTGACTCTATTTTCTCCAACGGACCTAAGGTTCAACTACTAGCATTGAAGAAAAGGTTTACACTTAAAATATTTATTGTTATCTGAAGAAAATGGTAGTATTTTAATGGATTTTTTTTTGCTTTTATTTGTTTGTGTATTTGTTATTGTAGTAATGGAGACCAAACCCAGAAGCTTCACACACAGCTGTATCATCCAACCATACTGGATTTTTAAAAATAACACATTTAAGATGGTATCTTGCTAAACTATTTTCCCAGCAGAGCTTGAAATTGCAATCCTCTTGCTTCATCCTGCCAGAGTGCTGAGATAACAGGCATGTATCACTATTCCCAGCTTCTCATGTAGCTTTCTGTGGAGATAGATATAATAATATACAGAATAATTACCACACAAAAGATAACACTGTATGTCAAATGTATCTAGTTGGTTAAAAATTTTCTACATTTTACATGAAAGAGAACCAGATTAACTTTAAATAAGCTGGTCAGTTTTAGGGAGGTGTACCATACTATAATTGTTAATACAAGCACTCAAAGTAAGGAGGGGATAGTGCTATTATGATGAAGCAAACAGACTGATTGATTGGCTCCAGGTCTCCTTGCCTCTAAAAGCCTGAGCTAAGCTTTGAGCCCAGATTGTGTTACTTTAAAGACCATGCTCTTTTCATCACAGCATGTTGCCTCTTCCAGTGGCTTATGGTTCATGAAGCCTGCTTCCAAGGAGCAATGCACACATTACATGCCAGAATTGAACAGTACAAGCTCCTGAGATTCTAAGCGCCAGCTTATTAAATTAAATTCTTCATAATTTAATAAGCAAGAGCAACTCCCAGTTCTAGTGACAGCATGAGTAAAGGTCACTCTGGATTGGTAGAAGAGGTCTTAGAGAGAACTGGCAGGCTAGGGGGAGAAGGCCAAGGAGAATAGTGGTGTTAGGCCCTGGTAATGAAAGGTGGCCCAACCCTAACCCTGACTGCAAGCACAAGACATCCTCATGCTTTTTCTGCCTCATGGTTGGTTGTGAGTTGACTGCATGTTCTAGAAGCCTGAGAAGGCAGTGGATTGTAGCCAGACTTTTTTCTGGGCAGAAAGAATGCTCAGTAGTTTATTAAAGAGTGGAAAATAATATAAGTTCCTTATAGAAATTGATGTATGGAAATGGAGCAGTTCAGAGAGATACTGCACCATAGACTGTTATGAAACCCTGTGCTTGCATTTCTAAGACATGCATTCTCCTGGTGTTTCTTGTGCCTGGTTTTCTCAGTGAAACACAGTAGAGTGTTTCAGGGAATGCCAACTGAGACAGAATGCCAGAGGACTTCTCTCCCTGAACAAGGCAAGCCCCAGAGAGAAATGAAAAAGATGAGATAAAATTCTGCCAGCCAAACCTCTAGAGATCGTTCTTAGCATGGCGCTCTACTGCCAAGTCAGACACAGGATCACACTTGGGGCTTCCACTTTCTGAGTATGCTGGCTTTGAATTACTAACCAAGAGGCTATCATGATACCCAACATTGTTTGTGCAGACTACTGCAGTGTGAAGGCTCTTTATTTTGTGCATGGCTGAGGCAATCTGAGAGGACAAGTCTGACGCCATTTCTTCCTCATGAAATAGCTGCACCAATGTTATTTTCAATATTTTCTCAACCTCCAAAAGAAAGGGTGCTTTGTTCACTTTAGTATTCTTTGAGTATAGAGTCTTCGTTCTTGTGCCATAAGTTTTGGTGAAAAAAAAAAAACTAGTTACCATCTAGTTTTATTCAAATCTCTTTTTTTATTAGAATTCACTCTAATTTATTCTTATTCAAGTGTTGCATTGTTCAGGGCTACAGGTTATCTTCTTTTGTAATTTTTTTTGTGTGCAGTTACTCCTTGCCAACTCAGCATAACATTTGGTACTAAGCATTGAACACAGGTTCTTGCATTTTCCAGATAAGTTCTTAGATCTCTGAGTTATCTAGCCAGCCCAAGAACACTGAGTTATCTTGACTATATAAACTGAGAGTGGAAATTCCTGAGGAGAATATTATTCAGCACCGTTTGCACACTGAATGGGTTCTGAGAGCTATTTCCACCATAATTTGTTAATCACTCTCAGATCTTATCTTGTAGCCCCAAAGATGAAATTGGTGGTTGACAAAGATTTAATGAGAGGATTTCAAACTCTCAGATATCTGCCAATTGATTGTCACTTTATAAAGTAACCAAACCAATTCATTTGAATAAAAATTACTGGGGTCCTTGGAAAGTTTCAGTCACAAGCAAAATTTTCTGTAATAAGAATGAGGAGTTGGCTTGAATAAATTATGCTGCATAAAATTTGGGTGTTAGCGATTACAAAGACTTTGGTGATTGAGTGTTGTAACCACACAGAGCAAAAAGGGTGAAGTTTTAAAAAGCATACTTTTGGGAGTCAGACTGGCTTAGATCTAAGTTCTGTCATTTCCGAGCTAAGACCGAACAAATTACTTCATCTCTCTGTCTCAGTCTCCTGATTTGCTAAGTAGAAAGAGGAAAAATACCTATTTCAAAATGTCGTAACAATGAAAATGGAATAATTATGCAAGTAAGATGAAATATGCTATGGTGTGTCCTTCACATTCAATAAATGGACACTGTACACAGAGATACTGTAATTGTGCAGACTCTGATGAGTTGATCACATATAATTTCTTCCAGTCTATCTGGACTATTCCTCAAGTTGTTCTGCTTAGTACCTTGCATTTACAACCTTATTTCATCTCTTCTCATCCTGATAACTACCGAACAAAGTAGGTATCAATGTAGTAGCTAACAATCAGAAAGAGAGCACTGATTACCTTCTGGAATCAAAATTTAATTCCTAATCCATGTTGCTGATGTGAAAATTTCAATAGCATTATAACTTAACCCATTTATGACAAAGATCATGATTTCTTTAAAATTTTAGCATGAAAGTCATATATTTTCCCTTTAAAAATCCAAGGAATAAGAATTTTAAGAGAAAAATTTTATTATGTTCCAGTGTTGCAGGTGTCCCACACATGGAACTCTAGGCACTGAGAGTTCAATGTTTATCTTATATTAGATGTTTACTCTTAAATGATGTCTTTCTCCACAATTTAATAAGAAAAGGACCAATGAGCAAATTTTTATGCTTACTTATCTCTTCTGAAATCATAAACCAAGATTTATTGGAAGCGTGGACTACAATACACAAAAATTTTAAAAAGAAAAATCACCTTGGATATAGTGGACAGAATAAAAGGAGATTTTATCTCAGTCTTTTCCAATATTATTCCTGAAAATAGTGCTTTTACTTGAATGTGGTGTTATTTTTCATATTTGTTCATTTGACAACTGTTTCAGTCAGTACTTGTTCATTGGGGTTGTGTTTACTGGAAGAAAAACATATTGTGACATTTGGATAAACCTTTTTAGAGGTGCCACTTTAGTCCTAAATAGATAGTTTGGATGTCAGGCGAGCAATCAGAACATAACTTTTAAGTTATCCCACATAAATATGGTTTCCTCAACCAAGTTTTCATTTTCATTACCAGCAAGTCACTAGAAATGTTCTTTGAAAAGTCACTTCAATAGTACTCTTTTATACTGGTAGTTAAGAACTGAACTGTGTTTTAGCAGTGAGTGTAGCTGTAGTGAATCAAATAGTCATGTTAGTTAGCTTAAAATACTTGTGAAAATTATAAAATACATATGCTTTATTTTTATTTTTTATTTTTTTGTCTTTTTGAGACAGGGTCTCGCTGTGCAGTTCAAGCTGGCCTTGAGCTCACTTTTGTAGCCCAGGCTGGTCTCGAACTCACACTGGTCCTCCTGCCTCAACCTCCCAAGTACTGGGATTACAGGCATGTGCCACTACACCTGGCTACCTATTCTTTAAAAATTAGCTTCTTCAGACACACCTTAAAATTAGTAACAAATGACACTGATAAACAACCAGCTGCGCATGATGCTCTCTTCCTCTCAGCCTTCATCTGAATATAGATGGGACCTCTGACTTGCTTCAAACCAATATGTGTGGCAGAAATGACAGCATGCTACCTCTCTGCTATAGCTCATAACACTTCCTTCTGTTAGTGGTCAGTTTTCAGATATTCTTTGTTGACTTGGTAAAATAAATACACAAACTGAGGGACTCTGCATGTGAAATGTCTTAGTTACTTTTCTTTCATTGCTGAGAGAAAATATCCAATGCCCAAATCAAAAAAGAAAAGGTTTCTTTAGCTCACAGTTTGTGGGCATTTCAGTCTATTCTCATCTGTCTCCTGGGCAGAGTGGCACATGGCAGAAAGCAGGAATTCATGGTGGTAGAAGGCAGCAAAATTAAAAAGGTCAAAAGGGAGGAGCATCAGAGAGCAAGCATCTTTCTCTCCCCTATATTATATGCATGCCATCCACCCCATGGTGTGTGCAGCAGTAACACTCACACCACTAATCCTGGCACTAGACAATGAGCCAATCATGAACTTTAAATGCAGACACCTCCAAAAATCGACCCCCATGACTTCAGGAGACATCTAGATACCAATTGTAAGGTGAAAGAACTGTTCATTACCTTTCAGAAATATGAATGGCTTCCATCCAGCAGTCAAAATAAACACCTAGCTCTAAGGCCTCACAATCCCAAGGGAAAGAACTCTAGAAACTACTTGAATGAGCTTAGAAGATTCTTCCTCCACTTATTATCTGAATGATTGTATATCTTGACTTGGATTTTGAACTTATCCTTATCAGATTTTAAGCAGAATATTCACTGGTGTCACAAAGAGACTCCTGAGCTAAAAAATTATGTGAAAAAAATAAATTTGTATATTTCAAACCAGTGATCATTTGTTTTGCAGAACTTGGTAGTCAATACAACGTCATAGACTTGTTCTAAAATTTTTGCACTGGTGGCAGTCACTTTGCTAATTATAAGCCTTATGACTGATGGAGAACTCCTGCCAAAATGGATAATTTTGGATTGAAAATAAAATAGAGAATATCTTTCTAGCAGAAAGCAAGGCTAGTTGATCATTAGCATTTATTTAGGTTTATGTCAATGCTATCGTTCAACTGTATTAACAGTGAATATGCTGTATGCAGAGCAAGACTAATAGGCTGTGACAGAGTAAGAATGAGAAAAAAGGTAAAATCCCATGCCTTAAAAATATGTTCAAGCTACTCAAGGACATCAAATTTATACAAATGATGGATTCTACCAATAAATACCAAATAACATAATATTGTTACATTTTTACTCATGGAAATTAATAAAGATCTAGCAAATTTCATCAGAAAAAAAGGAGGCATTGTTAAACTCCTTTCTATTCAGCTTTAGATGTTTGGAGTACTGATATTTGACTGAAGATATTTTTGCTGTTCTAAGAGTCGCCCTCAAACTAAACAGAAAAAGCATGCCATGCTCATGAGCCCCATTGGTCCATTGAAAAATGAGAAGGGACAGCATCAAATTTTTCATTCCATGCATGCTAGCTTTGTTTTTCCTCATATTTGCCTAGGAACACAGGAGATACACATGGAAAGGGTGAAGTTCAATAGCCTTCTGTCCTGAATCTGAGTATATAAATTCTACCGATTGTATTAACATTAAAGAAATACATGTTCAAAACAAAATTTTAAGACATTCTGAAAGATTAGCTCATGTATATGATCTGATTATAGTGCAATGAAATAGGAAATCAATGAGGAAGGAAACTATAAAATCTTCATAAGCATATGGAAATTAAATAGCATTCTTCTGAACAAGCACTGGATCACAGGTACAATTACAGAATATCTACAGTCAAACAAAAAGGCAAATATAACATAGCAGAACTTATGCGACACAATGAAAGCAGTTCTAAGAGGCACAAGAAGAGCACTGAATTCTCACATCAGAAAATAAGAATCAACTCAAGTTAAAAAAAAAAAAATTAAAGCTGCACATCCAGTTTCTGGAAAAAGAGGAGAAAGTCAAGCATAAAGCCCATATGAGGGTGGAAATTAAAGAGGTCAGAGGAGAAATTAATACCACGTAGACTAATAAAACATTACAAAGAATTTGAATTGAAGAGTGGCTTTTTAAAGTATAAGTGAAATTTATAAACCATAGCCAATGTTATCCCGAAAAAAGGAGAAAAAATCAAATTCATGCAATGAGGAATGAAAACGGTGAAGTTACACCAGACTCTATGGAATTTCCACACATCATCAATACCTACTAAAAACATCTTTACTCTCAAAAGATGGAAAACACAGAAGAAATATGCATATTCTGATAAACTTATGAATTACCAAAGCTCAGCTATTCAAGTAGATATGAAAATTCTGCATCACTGATTATCAGTTAATGAAATTTAAAAGTTACCAACAAATAAAATCCCAGTTGCTAATGGACTGACTACTAAATTCTACAAGAAATTTAGAGAAGATTTAACACCAGTACTCCTCACATACTTTAATTAAATTTAAAGGCAAAGAGTTTTTCCTAACTCTTTCCTTGAGGTAAGTATTATGCTGATAATAAAACCAGAGAAAGACCCAACCAAAAAAGAGAACTCCCGGCCAATCTCCCTAATGAACATAGGTGCAAAACTCCTCAATAAGATACTAACAAATAAAATGTAGAAAATCATCTGGGATATTATATACTATGAGTAAGTGGAATTCAACCCACCAATGCAGGCATGGTCCAATATATGCAAGTCAATAAATTTAATTCAACATATCAAAGGAATCAAGGGCAAAAATCAAATGACCATCTCAATAGATTCAGAAAAATATTTTCTTTAACACCAACACATATTCATGATGAAAAAGCACATAAACACTCAGAATAGATGGTCTTGACCGCAATCTGGTAAAGGTCATCTATGATAAACCAACAGCCTGCATCATACTAAATGGACAAAAACTTAAAATTTTCACTCTAACATCAGGAACAACACAAGTCTGCCCACTATCCTCACTCCTTTTCAATACAGTTCTAGAAACATTATCTGGAGCAATTTATCGAGAGACAGAAATAAAAGGAATAAGAATTGGAAAGAATGAAATGAAATTACTGTTATTCACAAATGCTATGACACTGTATATAGAATATCCCAAACACTGCACAGGAATAATTCTAGAATCAATAAGCAAATTTAGCTGTGTAGCTGGATACAAAGTTGACACTCAATAATCAATAGCATTCCTATACACAAACTGTAAACTTCCTAGAGAAAAAAAGGAAATGACACCCTTCACAATAGCAACCAAAAGAAAACTGAAATACTTATAAATCAATATAATGAAGGAAGGAAAATATGTATACATTGAAAACTGCAGTATTTCGAAAAGGGAGATTGGACAGGATATTGAAAATGGAATGTTATTTCTTGTTCATGAATAAGAATAACCAACATATTGAAAATAGCCAAAATTTCAAAGCTGTTACACAGATTTAATACAATCCCTATGACAATACCATTAATATATTTCACAGATACAGAGAACACATTCCTGAATTTCATTTGGTAACAGAAGAGACCTAGAATAGCAAAAGTAATCCTAGGCAACAAAGGCAAGGCAGAATGGATTACAATCACATACTTGAAATTATAGAACAGCGCTATTTTGATAACTTAAGCATGGTACTGTAAAAAAAAAATAAACTAAATCTGAGAATCAGTGGAACAGAGTAGAAAATGGAGACACAACTGGAAAGAAACTCTGCCGGCTTATCTTTCACAAAGTGGCCAAACATGTTCAAGGAAAGGAAGACAGATTCTTTAATAAGTGGTGCTGGAAAAATGGGGGTTCTGAAAATAAACATTCATTTGAAAGAGAGTATGGCAATAATTGAAATGACATTAGAAGCAGCACACATCTAAAACACCAGAATGGCAGGCATTCTGAGTATGGTTTTAGTATTACACATTGCTATCCTCAGTGTTAAAGATCTGTTGGAGATTCTTAGGACCACTGTCTAACTGATCTTGTGTATGGAAGTGCATGGTTTGGCCCCTGCCATGTTTCCTAATTTTTCTGCTTGCTGTCTCCTCATTGTTTAATCCTTAAGTTTTTGATTTCCATTTAGCTGTGTTATGCCTTTCCATTTTTATTTCTTCTCTTGAGTTCTTACACAAGGGAGACCATGCAATATTTACACATGTAAGTCTAGTTTATTTCACTCATGAGTACATGTTCAAGATACATCCACTTTTATATGAAGGCTTTGAGTTTGGCATTCTTCATAGCTGAGTAATATTCCATTGTATAAAAACACATCTTTTTCAACTGTTCTCCAGGTGACAGTCATTTTAGTTGTTTCCAAGATTTGGCTATCACAAATTGTGCTGCTATAAACACAGGAACATAAATATCACTATGATATAATGTTTTCAGTTCTTCTGGGAAAATTTCCAGTAGATCCACCTGTTTACAGGCTCTGAAGAAGTGGGGTTCCAGGCATGCATCAGAACACTCAATGTCAATTGCTCTCTCAGCACACCATGGGTGTGGAGCAGGCATAGCGGGCCTGGAGATGTAACCCCTGGCCACTGCATCTGCTTGCAGGTGCTTTAATCCACTGAGTTATTTGGCTAGCCCTAAGAGCTGAAATTTTAATATCTTGGCAATAGACACAAACTTAAGTGTTCAAGTAGCTGACTGAATTCCAAATAGTATAAATAGCACAGAAATGTATGCCAATGCATACCATATCTAAAATTCTTAAACTGAAGACAAAGAAATAAATCTTGAATGCTGTCAAAGAAATATGACACATTACTTATAAAGAAAGATAAATTTTAGTAACAATCAATTTCTCATTGGAAACCATGGAGACGAGGGAGACTTTGCAAAGAAATTTTCAAGTCATGAAGAAAAATAATCAGCCACAAATTCTATATCTAGTGAAGCTAGCTTTCAGGAATAAAAGGGGGGAAAGCATTTTGAGAGACGATCACTAAAATAATTTTTTGCCAATAGTCACATATTGAAAGAAAGACAAAAGCGAACTCTTTATAAATGGATTTTGGAGCACTGGATAGCAAGATGGTACAATGGGGCGAACAGGGATAAGGATATATTCAATAAGGTACAACTGTTCTCATGTCTTTTGTAAATTATATTTGATGGTTAAAGCAAAATAGCCAACACCTACTTATCAAGAAAATGATATTTACACAGAAACATTTTAAGGGACTAAAATCGAAGTGCTAAAATGGTAATAAAATAATCTTTCACAAATAACTTATGCATACTATAATATCTACAAGTCCTACAAAACAATACGGTAAAATACTTTAAAACTATAAGTAAAACAAGATGCAAGAGAGTCTTAACTTTTTTCTAGTAATCCACAGTAATACATAAAAAAAAAAAAACAGAAAGACACAAATCAGAGTGAAAAAACAGGGCATACTGAGAGGCAACTGAGACTAGGCATGGTGGTGCTCACCTGTAATTGCAGTGCTTGGGAGGCTGGTAAAGTGACAGAAAAACACTAACATGTCAATGTGAGTAGACTAAATATACTAATCAAAAGACCTGAAATAGCACAGAAATTTTAAAAACATGACTCAATTATGTTGTTCATAAGAAACTCACTTAAAATTCAGGAACCTGTGTGCATAAGGGATTGGAAAAATTTGTCATGAAATAGTTAATATTTAAACATGTAGTCATGACTATATTAATATTAGAAAAAGATGACATAAGAACAAAAATAACTGTAGATTAAAGAAGATATAATAGTTAGAAAAGTCTTAAATCACGAGGAAATCATAATGATACTAATAGTGTTTCACACTGAACAACATAGCCTCAAAATACATGAATTTAAATCTCACAGAGTAAAGAGATAAGTAAATCCATAATTATGGTTTCAATTTTAACACTTCTTTTACAGCAACTGGCAGAAATGCTAGACAAACAGTTAACAATGGAGAAGACCTAAAGAAGATGATCAACCAATAGGACTCGTTTACATGCCACATTCCACCTGATGGCAGAATGGTCTTCCTTGCCCCAAGACCTGTTAATATATGATATATCCTAGGACATAAAGTACAATAGAATAGAATTATAGGAGGTAAAACAATACAATATGTTCTCTGACAACAAGGAAATCAAAATAGAAATTCATAATAGAAAGATAACATTAAAATGTCTAAATATAAAACGTAAACAACCATTGGTTGAAGAGCTTAAGTCTCAAGGAAAATCAAGCAATGCTTCAGTATGAAAAAAATAAAATTCACCAGGCCTGCCAGATAGCTCACCGGATTGAAGTGCCTGCTTAGGCAGACATAGAGACAAGAGTTCAATCTCCAGTGTGCAGTGACAGCCCCATCCTAAGGGTGTGCTGAGAGGGGACGGATACCAGACATGATGGTGCACACGTATAATTCCAGTGCTTGGGAGGCTGAAAACAGGAGGATCACTATGAGTGTGATCTTGTAGTGAGACCCTGAACACCCTGTAGACTCGTCCCTAAAATATAAAAAAATAATATTAGCAAGGAAATAGAGTATATTTCTATAAATTATACAGCCCTTTAAATATAATAAAATATAGAACAAATTACTTCACATTAAAAAATTCAGTAACAGGATAAACAGGTAAATTTCTTGAAATAACAAACTAACAAAACTCAAATAAGTATAATATTTGGTTATACCTGCAACAATGTGAAATCTTCAATTCATAATTTAAAAGCTCTTTAAAAAAGATTCTTGATATATGCATATATGCATGAAATGGAATATCAGCTCTCAAAAAGGAAATCCTGCCATACATAATGAAATGAAGGAACCATGAGAACAAATGCTGAACAAAATGTCTCATCACATACAAAAATACAGTATGACTCCATGTATATGAAGAATCTATAAATAGCAATGCCATAGAACCCATGGGAAAAGGGCTAGAGGGCAGGAGGAAATGCTAGTAACAAACAAAGTATCCCTAACCAAGATGAATAAATTATAGAAGTCTGATGTATAGCATCGTATGCATAACCAAAAATATAGTACTGTACACTTAACAGTTGTTAAAAAGGTAGACCTTAAGGGATTTAACTATAAAAAGAGAAAATAGAAAAGTTTAGATTCTATGACCAAATGGGATTATTTTCAAATATAGGATACTGGATCAACATTCAGCATCAACTAATGTAATCTGCATTATTAAGAAACTAAAACTAGAATGTCATAATAACTGACAGAAAAAAGGAATTGGGTCATCAAAAACTCATTCACACATTTTTAAAAATACTATGCATTCGTGGGGAAAAATCTATTACCTCAAGTAAATAAGGAATGTCAATAAGAGGAATAACACTATTAGATATAGAAAAACTAAATGCTTTCCACATTAAAATTAGGAACAAGCGAGAATGTTTAGTCTCACTAATGAAACTCAACATAGACATTTTAGAACTGTTGTTGACCAAAATATTGGAAATTACTTAAAACCATCATACACAGATAAAATGATTATTGATGTATAAAACCTCAAATAATCCACAAAAACTATCAGGGAACTAATGAGTTAGTCATACAAGACAAGAGAATACTAAAATCAATGCATAAAAGTAAACTACTTAAAAATTACTGCTTAATCAAAATGAATGTGTTAAAAAGGCATTAAAAGCACAATAATAAAACTCTGAAAACTAATAGAAGCTTACACAAAGTTGCAGAACACGGGTTTGTTATACAAATATTAATTGATTTGCAATATGCCAGAAATGCAGTGAAATTTGAAAGTAAAAGCAACGCTACTTATATTAGCATCCCTAAAATAAAATATTAGGTATAAATCTAACAAATATGTACAAGATCTACAATAGGAAGCCTCTAAAACTCTAATGAAATAAACCAAAGAAGAGCTAAATGAATACAAATATATTCTATATTCCTAACAAATTCAATACTGTCAATATCAATCATTTCCTCTAATTTTACCTATTGATTTAATTCAGTTGTGAGCAAAATTCCAGAAATCACTTTGTGAATGTCGACAATTCATTTCCAATTTTTATGGAGCAGCAAGAGGCCTAGAATAGAAATATAATGTTGAAAGAGAAAAACAAAACTGAGAGCAAGGAGCAAGATAATTTTTTAAATGAATGATGTTGGAATAAATGGGTATCACATACAAAAAATTAATCTAGATACAAACTTTCATAACTTTCATAGAACTTAACTCAAAATGGATCAGATCACAGATCCAAATGTAAAATACAAAATTATAGGGCTCCAAGAAAATAATGTCAGATAATCTTAACTTTAACTTTCTAGATTAGACACAAAATTACCCAAGAAAAAGAAAATAAAATTTTATGAGCATAATAGATTTACTGGAGGGAAAGAAAGCTCTTGAAGAAGATAGGGATAGGAGGCAGTTGACGAGCAGGTTGTTTCCAGGAAGCTGTTTCTTCCAGGCACTTTTATTGAGTACAACCATGCAGGGAGGTGGGTCTAATGTGAAAACCATGCGAACTCACTTAGACGGGCATGAGATGGGACAAAACCACGGTTAACCAATGAGATTAAAAGCACCATTGCTCAGATAACATTAATTAAAATCTGAATCTTATGGGAAAGCAAGTCACGTAGCAAGCTGGCAAGAATATTGAACAAGGTCTCTTCCTTTTGGGCTTGGGCTAGTGACTCTTTCAGACTCTCCCAAGGTGAATGATATTCACTTAGCATATCAATCCCTGATGTCCGTTCTTAGTGAAGAATGTGGCTGTATCTGCTTACTCTTTTTATTTTTTTTACATTTGTTTACTCTTGTCTTGCGATCTGGCCCAAGGCCAAGGAATGTCTGCCTTATACTTGTAAAGTCACCTTCTCTTCCACGTTGTCTCCTTGAGGGCCTGGCCCGGTCTAAGGGCCTATAATATTTCTGTCTAATTTAGCTACCTACAACCTTCCCCCATCTTAAGAAGTAACCTGAACTGCTGATAGGGAACCATAATGGTCATGAGTCTTTCCCTCTCAGACTGAGAGAAGCCAAGTTTACTGCCAATACAAGGAAAAGCCTGTGAAACTTTTAATAGCTGCTCATACAGATGTGTCACTAGTTACCCAGCCAGTGGCCCCACTTATAGGCTACAAAGTACTATTGTACAGGGGCTCACATTTGAGAGTTTGCCTTGGATCTTGGAGGAGACTTGTTATTTGACCTTTTCAGCAATGCTGAAACTGTTGGGACTTTGGCAATTCTTCAAGATGGACCAAAATGTCTTTTGTACAAAGGGATATATATGAGACTCTGGGGGTCCAGGGGCGGAATGTTGTAGTTTATGTTTAGTTGTCCCCCCAAAGCCTCCTGAGTCAGAGGGGCAGGGATTTCTAGAGTTTGCGACTTGATCCCATGATCCCTGGGATTATGGGTTTTAGTGCTGATGGGATTATGGGTCTGAGTACTTCAGGAATTATGGGTGTAGCCTAAGGTGGAGGCTGAGGTGGAGAGCCTCAATGGAATATAAAGAGAGACAGAGAGACAGACTAGAGCTGTTGCTGTTGCTCTCTGCTGCCCTGTTTGGTAGGCTACCTCTGCCACCATTTTGTTGCTCTTCAACCGCCATGAACTGGGTGCTCTCTGCCCTGTTCCACTCAGCCTTGGGCCACCTGAATATGGACTGTGAGCTAAACAAACCTTTCCTTAAAAAAAAGAATGAGGGAGAAGTGAAATACTTCCACAACAAGAAACAACTAAAGACTTCAATGCTCTCAAAGCCAACCCTATGCAGACTACCAAAACAAATGTTAGAGAGGGACCAAAACAACCCAAACTCCACAAATGAGAACAGAAAAAAAAACACCAAATATGGCAACCAACTAAACACAGGATAAAAAGGAGTAAACAGTAAGTAAAACACATGTCAATCATAAGGCAACACATTTCAATTATAACCATCAATGTAAATGGACTCAATTCTCCAACTAAAAGAAATAGACTGGCAGAATGGATAAGAACGCAAAAATCCAATGATATGCTGTATACAAGAAATACACTTAACTCATAAAGAAACCCATAGGCTAAACGTTAAAGGATGGAAAACAATACTAAATGCCACAGTACCTCAAACACAAGCAGGGTTAGCAATCCTACTTGCAAACAGTCTAAATTTGAAAACAAGATTGATCAAATGAAATAAAAAAGGGCACTATATACTCGTTAGGGGAAATATCCAAGATTGAAGAGGTAACACTGATAAATATATATGCACCCAACACAGAGCACAAAATTATGTAAGACAAAATTTTAATGGACACGAAAAATCTACTGGCCAGTACAACAAACTTTTTTTTTTTTTTTTTTTTTTTTGTCTTTTTAAGACAGGGTCTCACTATGCAGTTCAGGCTTGCCTTGAGCTCACTTTTGTAGCCCAGGCTGGTCTCAAACTCGCATCAATCCTCCTGCCTCAGCCTCCTGAATGCTGGGATTACAGGCGTGAGCCACCATGCCTGGCTCAATACCACAATCTTAACAACAGAATTTAACAACTCTTTATCTCAAAAAGATAGGTCAAGCAGACAAAAAATTAGCAAAGAATTCACAGAACTGAATCAGAGCTTTGAATAAATTGACATCATAAATATACACAGAGTATTCCACCCAAAAACTTCTAAATACACATTTTTTTCCAGCGGCACAAGGGACATCTTCCAAAATAGACCACAAACTTGAGCATAGGTCATGCTTAAGTATATGAAAGAAAACAAAAATTATTCCACACATATTATCTGACCACAGTGCAATGAAACTGGAAATAAATGACAAAAGAAACCACAAGAAGCCCAGAAATACATGAAAATTAAATAACTCCCTTCTCAGCAACCAGTGGGTTTCAGATAAAATCAAACAGGAATTTAAGCAATATCTACAATTTAATGAAAATTCAAACACAACTTACTTGAATTTATGGGATGCAATGAAAGAAGTTCTTAGAAGGGAACTTACAGCTCTGAACTCACACATTAAGAAGACAGAATGGGGAAAAATAAATACCGTCATGCAGCACCTAAACTGACTAAAACAGGAAGAGCAAACAAAACATAAAGTCCAAAGACAGGAGGAAATTATAAAGACCAGAGCAGAAATTAATTCAGTTGACACAAAGAAAACAATACAATTATTGAATCACAAAGCTGATTCTTTGAAAGATTAATCAAAATTGATGAGGCCCTAGCTAACCTCATCAAAATGAGGAAAGAAATGAGTCAAATTCAACCAATACGGACTGAAAAGTGTGAAATTACTACAGACCCAGCAGAGATTCAGAGGATCATTAACAGCTACTTTGAGAATCTTTATTGTTACTGAATTAAAGGCACAGATGAAATGGACAGGTTCCTAGAAAGGTAAAAATTACCAAAACTGAATCAAGAAAATATAAGAACTCTCAATAACCCAACAACAGTCAATGAAACACAAAATGTAATAAAAAGCCTACTCACAAAGAAAAAAGTAGATCCAGATTCAGTAACAGCTGAATTCTAAAAGGAATTAACAAAAGACATAATCCAAATATTCCTCAAACTCTTCAAAGAAATTGAAAGTTAAGCAAGTACTACACTGATAGCAAAACCAGAGAGAGATGCAACTCAAAAACAAACAAACAAACAAAGAAACCCTACAGGCAAATTTCCCTCATGAACATAGATGCAAAAATCCTCAACAAAATTCTCAACACTAGAATACAACAAATCATCAAGAAGATTATACACCATGAACAGGTAGGATTCATTCCAGGGATACAAGAATGGTTCATTATACATGAATCTATAAATGTAATACACTGTATGAACTTACAAACACAAAAATCACATGATCGCCTCAATTGATGCAGAAACTTTTGACAAAGTCCAACACTCATTCATTTCCAGAGTCCTACAGAAAATTTGAATAGAGGTCCTCTACCTCAATCTGATAAAAAAAACTATCTATCACAATCCAACATCTAACATAATTCTAAATGGGGAAAAACTGAAGTCTTTTACTCTCAGATCTCATACAAGACAAGGATATCCTCTATCACCACTCCTATTTAATATAGTTCTGGAACCATTAGCTATGGCCATTACACAAGAGAGAGAAATAAAAGGAACAAGAATTGGTAAAGAAGAAGTTAAAGGGCTGGGAGATAGCTCTATGGCACAAGTGTCTGCCTGGCAAGTGCAAGGTCATGAGTTCGAACCCCGTCCTGCCAAAAAAAAAGTTAAATTATAATTATTTGCACGGGACATGATAATCTACTTGGAATACCCAAAAAACTCCACCAAGAAGCTGCTAGAATTAATACACAAGTCCAGTAATGTAGCAGGATACAAAGTCAAGACACAAAAGTCAATAGCATTCCTCTGAACAGATAACAAACACACTGAGAGAGAAATTAGAGAAACAATACCTTTATAATAGCACAGAAGAAAATGAAATACTTGGGAGGTAACGTAACTAAATCAGTAAAAGATCTTTTCAGTGAAAACTACAGTACTCTGGAAAAAGAGATCATAGAAGACTTCAGAATATGGCAAGACATTCCATACTGTTGGATAGGAAGAACTAACATTGTGAAGATGGCCATATTCCCTAAACTATTATACAGATTTAATGTAATTCCCATCTAAATACTATCAACATACCTCACAAACATGGAGAAGTCATTCCTAATATTTAACTGGTAGGAGAAAAGATCTAGAACTGCAAAGACAATCCTGGGCAACAAAGACAGGCAGGAGGCATTAAATTACTGACCTAAAGTTATACTACAAAGCCACATTATAAACTCAGCATGGTATTGACAAAAAATAGACCTGAGGATCAAAGAAATAAATTAGAAGATGCAGAAGCAAATACAAACACACTCAACCACTTTGTCTTCAACAAAGTTGCCAAACATTTTTACTGGAAGAAAGATAGCTTCTTTAACAAATGGTGCTGCAAAAACTGGCTCTCCACAAGTCAAAAACTAATACTTGAACAAGGTCCATCACCATGCACTAAACTAAAGTCAAAATGGATTAAAGATCTAAATATTAAGAGAAACATTCAAACGCCTGGAAGAAAAAGTGGGAGAAAACCTTGAAGACATAGGTGTAGGCAAAAAGTTCATGGACAAAAATCAAAATGCACGTTTAACACTTGAAAGCATCAACAAATGGGACCTCCTCCGGCTAAGAAGGTTTTGCATGACAAAAGAAATTACTAACAGAATGAAAAGACAACCCACAAATTTCAAAAAGATTTTAACTAACAAGTACTCAGACAAAGGTCTTCTATCTAGAATCTACAAAGAACTAAAAACCACTAGTGTCCCAAAATTCAAAGATCCAATCCAGAAATGGGCATCTGAGATGAACACACACTTCTCAGAGAAAGAAACTCAACAATCCTTTAAATACCTGAAGAAATATTCCACATCACTAGCCATTCAGGAAATGCAGATTAAATCAATACTTAGATAGCATCTAACTCCAGATAGAATGGCTATCATAAAGAAATCAACTAACAGCAAATGTTGGAGAAGCTGTGGGGGGAAAGGAACCCTTCTCCACTGCTAGTGGGAATGTAGACTAGTGCAAACATTATGGAGAGCAGTGTGGAGACTCCTTAAAATACTAGAACTGGAAATCCCATTCAATCCAGCTATACACCTACGGGGAATTTTTCCCGAAGAACTAAAAACATCATACCATAATGATATCTTTGCAGCTATGTTTATAGCAGCACAATTTGTGATAGCCAAATCTTGAAAACAACAAAATGCCTATCATCTGAATGATGGTTGAAAAAGATGTGGTATTTTTGTAGAATGGAATATTACACAGCTATAAAGAATGAGAAACTATAAGACTTCATATGTAAGTGGATGTATTTTGAACATATACTCCAATGTGAAATAAACCAGATCTACATGTGTATTGTATAGTCTCCCTACGTTTTTTTAATTTTATTTTTTTTCTTGTTTCAGAATTTTTGTTTGTTTATTTTTATGGCCGGCTCAGCCTGCCGAGGGCATGGTGCAGCATGTGGTGCTGGGGATGGAACTGTGGTCCCTGGAGCCACCTAAACTTTCCTAAGCAGGCGCTTTAGACCACTGAGCCATCCTGCCATGCCCAGTGTGCGTAATTTAACAATCCAAAAGAATAAATAAAAATGGAGAGGCATAGCACACCTGAATGGAAATCAAGGACTTAAAGGTTAAACAACAAAGTGACTGCAAACAGAAAACATAGGCGCCATGGCAGGATGAAAACCATGCACAGGATGAATTATATAACAGTCCTAAGAAATTTCAGAAGATTTATCACACTGAGGATAACAATATGTAACATTAAAAGTATGCATGAAATGCTTGTCATTCTCATCTTTTGGATGTGCGCTGCTTCTAATGTAATTTCAGTTACTGTGATACTCTATGTCAGGTAGATGGTTGGTTTACAAGAAAACAACAAAGGGTATTAAATGAGAGTAACAGACTAGGAAAAAAATACCGAAGGATTGACTAGCTAAAATTTTAAATATGCATAGATTTCTGAATTTCTGTCTAAAATGTGTAACTGCTTTTATTATATTGCATAGAGATTTATTAGAACATCAGTGATTAACAGATAATAATTACAATTTCAGACAAAAATGTTTGATACTCAGAAATACAGTAATAATAGCACTAAACTTTTCTTCTGAATGGTTAAGAATAAGTTTACAGGCCAAAAATTGGAAAAAAAAAAAAAAGAGGGGCCACAAGGATAGCCAATGTTTTGGCCCTAGCCATTCAAAGTCAGTGAGGACTCAGGACATAAGAGAACCCGTGCTGTAACATCCTATAATGCTGTGGTTTCCTACATTTTTTGTTCAAGGAGATTATGGGGCTATAGAGGAAAGAGACTGAAGATATACAGTGTACCTAAGGAGAGTCACCTACACAGAAAATATTCTCTTTAGCTTTCATAGAGAGCAAATTGGTCAAACAATGGCTGTGACTCATTCAGATGGCTGACACTGACAACAGTTCTTCAAAGCACTGTACATGGATTCAAAGTAAATCCTGAGGTGATTTGACTGACCTCAGGAGATACAAGAACTACATCTTTTGTTATACAGGTTTTGCTTTAAGTTGACCTTACCCACCCAGCAAAAAACCTTAACCACGAGGCATAAAACATAAAGGTAGATTAGTATGCTGAGATGTTAAAGGTTTAAAGTAACACCTACAACATTGCTAGTTTTGCAAATAACCCACTGTGATTATGGAATATTTGATTATGTATAGAATTACTTTATCTTAATTCAATGAGAATAAATTTTTGAACCAATAATAATGAGAAAAATTATCACATCTACATCCTGTGCTCTGTAAAACTACTAGGAGGACAACAGTATGTATTGTGTCAAATACTGGAAATGTACCAGTAATATGTTTTTAAACTGTCACATTGTTATTTGTTAGTAAATGCAATAAAAAAAGAGTATGAGCAGTACTGGCATTAGTTTATCCTCAAATGTCTTATAAATTTCAGCTGTGACTCCATCGAGACTTTGGATTTACTATGTTGGATTGTTAATTAATTGTATTAACGGATATTGCATCATACTGAATGTTTATGTGTTCCTCATTGAGCATTGGAAATTCATATGTTAAGGAATTTGCCAATTTCATCAGTGTTTTACTGCCTATCCAAATCAAGATTTTTTTGTTAAGGTCCTCCATTTTAATTCTATTATTGATTATTTGCTTTTCATGTCTATTAATGTTTGACTTACATAGTTTGTATTCTAAGGTATGATATATATATATATATATATATATATATATATGATATCATATGTATGATATATATTTCATACATATTTCATATATATACATATACATACATACATATATAGTCACTTCCTCTTGAATTTTTCCTCTATCAGGTAAGTAGTGACTTTCTTCTATTCTTTTCATCATTCTTGGTTGAAAGTTCATATTTCTGCCGGGCGTGGTGGCTCACGCCTGTAATCCCAGCACTTGGGAGGCTGAGGCAGGAGGATTGGTGCGAGTTCGAGACCAGCCTGGGCTACAAAAGTGAGCGCAGGACCAGCCTCAACTGCATAGCGAGACCCTGTCTCAAAAAAAAGACAAAAAAAAAAAAAAAAAAAGAAAGTTCATATTTCTGCAAGGAGACTAGCTACTTCTGCTTTTTCTGGGTTTCAATCACATAGAGTATTGTTTTCTACCAGACTTTCAGTCTGCTTGCTTCTTCTACTGTGATACCAGAGATTAAACTCAGGACCTTGCACTTGCTAGGCAAGGACCTATTCTACTGACCTAGCTCCCCGGTCCATATATGCTTCTTTTTATCTTAAGTGAATTTCTTATATACAGCATATTTTTGCATCTTGTTCCTTCATTCATTCATTCTGCTAATCTCTTTCTTTATGCTAATGAATTTAAGCCATTGTACAGATGGTTACTACTGATACACATTGCCTTAACTTTCTCAAGTTTTTAAGCTGCTGTTGGATCACTTCTTTTCCCCTCTTTAACTACTTGCCCTGCCTTATGACTTCTTTCTGATGATTTTCTTTGAATTTTAATCATATTAATGGCTGTCTAGATTTTCTCTCAGTGGTTCTTATAGAGTTAATTTGATGGTCATCAATTTTTCAGTTGCCCATTGTCATGTAAGTATATCATTTCACCATTCACTTTGATGGTTTTGCAGGGTACATCAATATGGTTTAAAAGTTTTCTTTTGTCACTTGAAATATTCGCTCCAAGCTCTTCTTGAAATGATGGTCTATGTTGTGAAGTCAGCCATGTGTGATTTTACATAACGAGTTTCATTTCTCTAAAGGCAATTGATATTTTGTTCTTTGGCTGAAATTCTGAAATCTAAATTATTATGTGTCTATGTATAAAATTAATTTGAATATTACTATTTGGAGTTATATATGCCCCATTTAACTGTATATCAGATTCTTTCCCATGCTTGGCAGTATCAGATTCACACACAGATACCTATGAATTCAACACAAAAAATTCAACAGCATCTCTATTTTATTATAACATTATCTTTTTTTCATTTTGTAGTACTTTTAATAAAAATAACAATGTGATTGTTTCACAATACATTAATAATACAGCCAAAATAATTAATACAATATGCACTATTGTCTTCATATTAGTTGTTCCAAGTACAAGAAGCAGATATAATAACTTTTCTAAACATTATTAGTATGAATAATTCTTCTCGTTGAACTAACAGAAAATAGTTGTATGCATAGTGCAATATGCCATAACAGTGGGCTACCAGAAGAACTGGCAGTGTCAGAAGATGTTTACCTGAGTCTTCTACAGCTCAGCATACTGGCTTTACCTTTTATGCCTCATGTTTAAAATTTTCTGAGGGTAGTTAAGTCAAAGGTATAGCAAAACCTATATAACAAAACATGTAACTTTTGTATTTTACAAGGTCAGTCAAATCCCCTCAGGATTAACCTTGAAACCATGAACAACATTCTGTAGAACTTTTTTTCAATGTCAGCCACCTTCATGAGTCACAGCCATTGATTATGTTTGCTATCTGTGAAAGCCTGAGAGGATATTTTCTCTCTAGGTGACTCTCCTTGGGCACACTATACATCATCAACCCATTTCCTCTGTGGCCCCATGATGTCCTTGAACAGAAAATTTGGGACACCACTGAGTTATATGATGTTTCAGTACAGGTTACCTTATGTGTAGAGTTCTAATTGACCTTGAAGGGCTAGGGCCAAAATACTGGCTATCCTTATAGCACATCTTTTTCTCTAATTTTTTGGTTTGCAAACAAGTTTTTAACTCTCCAGAAGATAAGCTTAGTGATACTATTACTCTATAACATACACACTTGAGCTTACCATCACTGTCTTTCTGAATATTAAATAACTTAGACTTACCATGAAACCAGTATTTTCTATCAATCATTGATATAATAAATCCCTATAAATGTGATTTTAAAAATCTGTTAAATTTTTTACAAAGATATTTAGAAATCTAAGCATATACAAAATTGTAGCAGATCAAGCCTATGGCATATTTTCTTATCTCATACTCTCTTTAATCACCCTGTTTTTTTCTTTGAAAACTAACATTTACTTGACAGACAGTATATCAATAATTGAAATTACATTAGAAGCCACACACATCTAGAAGACCAGAATCACAAGCATTCCAAGCTTGGTTTTGTTCTTACACATTGCTACTCTGAGTAACAAAAAATGTTGCAGATTCTTAGAAGCATTGTCTAATTCCTCCTGTGTACATAAGAGCATGGTTTTAACCCTGCCATTTTTCCTGACTTTTCTACTTCCTGTCTCTTCATTGTCTATTTCTTATGTACTTAATTTTCATTAAGATGTTATGCCTCTCCATTTTTATTTTTTCTTTTGCGTACTTACAGTAGGGAGACTATATGACATTCACACGTGTAGGTCTGGTTTATTTCACTATTGAGTATATCTTCAAGATACATCAACTTACATATGAGTTTTTCTAGTTTGTCATTCTGTATAAGTGAGTAATGTTCCATTGTATAAAATCCTGACATCGTTTTCAACTATTCTTCAAATGATGTGCATTTTGGTTGTTTTCATGATTTTGCTATTGCAAATTGTGCTGCTATAAACATAGATGAAAAAACATCACTGTGAAATGATGTTTTCAGTTCTACTGGGAAAATTCCCAGTAAGGGGATCTCTAGATTGAGTGGGATTTTCAGTCCTAACTTTTGAAGAATCTCCACACCGATTTCCATACTGGTTGCACCAGTCTGCATTCCCACGAGTAGTGGAGAAGCATTCTTTTTTCCCCCACAGCCTTTTCAACATTTGTTGCTGGTTGATTTGTTTATGATAGCCATTCTTTCAGGGGTGAAATACTATCTAAGTGTTATTTTAATTTACATTTCATGGATGCCTAGTGATGTGGAGTATTTCTTCATATATTCGTTGGCTTGTTGAATTTCTCTCTCTGAGAAGTGTATGTTCATATTGGATGTTCATTTCTGGACTGGGTTTTTGAATTTTGGGATCTTAATGTTTTTTAGTTATTTATAAATTCTAGATAGAAGACCTTTGTCTGAGAAAATTATTAATTTCTTTACAAAATCTGTGGGCTATCTTTTCACTCTGTTTGTAATTTCTTTGGACAAGCGAAACTTCAGCAAAAGGATGTCCCAGTTGTTGATTCTTTCAAGTGTTCAACGTGCATTTTGAATTTTGCCCATGAACTCTTTGCCTACCCCTATGTCTTCAAGATTTTCTCCCATGTTTTCTTCCAGGAGATTTAATGTTTCTCTTTTAATATTTATATCTTTAATATATTTTGACTTTAGTGTATGGTGATAGACCTGGGTCAAGTTTTAGGTTTCAGCATGTGAAGAGCCAGGTTTTCCCAACACCATTTGTTAAAGAGGCTATCTTTCTTCCAGTAAACATGTTTGGTCCCTCTGTCGAAGATAAGGTGGCTGAGTGTGTTTGTATTTGCTTCTGCATCCTCTAGTCTATTCCATTGATCTTCAGGTCTATTCTTTTGCCAATACCATGCTGATTTTATTACTGTAGCTTTGTACTATAACTTTATGTCAGAAATCGTAATGCCACCTTCCTTATCTTTGCTGCTCAGGATTGTCGTTGCTATTCTAGGACTTTTCTGATTCCAAATAAATTTCAGGAATGATTTCTCCAGGTCTGAGAAGTATGTTGACGGTATTTTGATAGGGATTGCATTAAATCTGTATAACAATTTAGAGAGTATGGCCATTTTCACAATGCTGGTTCATCCTATCCAGGAGCACAGAAGATCTTTCCATTTTCTAAAATCCTGTATGATCCCGTTTTTCAAAGTGTTATAGTTTTCATTTAAAATATCTTCTACTTCTTTAGCTACACTAATTCTTAAGCATTTGATTTTCTGTACTTTTATTGTAAAATGTATTGTTTCTCTAACTTCTCTATCACTGTGTTTTTTATCTGTGTAGAGGAATGCTATTCACTTTTGTGTACTGGTTTTTTTATCCTGTTATGCTACTGGACTTGTGTATAAATTCTAGTAACTTCTTCATGGAGTTTTTGAGCCATTCAAGTACAGTATTTTGTCATCTACAAATAGTGATAGTTTAACTTCTTTTTTTTTTTTTACCTATTCCTAGTCCTTTTATTACTCTCTCTTGTCTACTGACTCTAGCTAATGATAACAGACCTATATTGAAGCCTTCTCTTGAACCAGATCTGAGAGTAAAAGACTTCAGTCTTTCCCCATTTACAATTATGTTAGCTGTTGGATTGTCACAGATGGCTTTTATCAGAGTGAGGTAGAGCATATCTATTCCAATTTGCTAAAGTACTTTAACATGAATGAGTTTTGAACTTTGTCAAGAGCCTTTTCCGCATCAATTGAGATGATTATGTGGTTTTTGGATTTGGTTCTATTGATATATGGTATTACATTTATAGATTTGCATATATTGAACCATCCTTGTATCCCTGGGATGGATCCTACCTGGTCAAGGTGTATTATCTTCTTAATGATTAATGGTTTGCTGTATTATATTTGTAAGGATTTTCCTAGGACTTTTAAATCTATGTTCATGAGAGAGATTGGCCTGTAGTTCTTTTTAGTGACAACCTTCTCTGGTTTGGGTATCATTATAATAGCCTCCAGGAATGTTTTGGGGAGGGTTGTTTCTGTTTCAATTTCATTGAAGATTTTGAGGATATTGGCATAATATCTTCCGTAAATTTCTTGTAGATTTCAGTGCTGAATCCATCAGGATCTGCACTAGGTTTTTTATTTCATTGGCTGTTATTGGGTGTTGAGCATTCTTATATCTTCTTGGTTCAGGTTTGGTACTTTTCTAGGAATCTTTCCATTTCATCTGTATCTTCAATTCTGTGGGAGTAAAGGGTCTCAACGTGGTGACGAATGATCTTCTCAATCTCCACTGGGCCTTCTCAGTCCTTATTGTTTGCATATCACCTTTTTCTTTTTTCTTTTTGATAAGCTTAGTTAGGGGCTTATCAATTTTATTTAATCTTTCAAAGAACCAGCTTTTTGATTCATTAACTCTTTGTATTGTTTACTTCATCTCGATTGAATTAATTTTGGCTCTAATCTTTCTAATTTCCTCCTGTCTTTGGGCTTTCGATTTGGTTGCTCTTCCTTTTCTAGATGATTGAGGTATAGCATTAGAGTATTTATCTGTTCCAAGTCAATTTTCTTAATGTGTGAGTAAGAGATATAAATTTCCCTCTAAGAACTGCTTTCATTGCTTCCCATAAATCCAAATAAGTTGTGTTTGAATTTTCATTAATTCATAGATATTGTTTAGTTTCTTGTTTAATTTCATCTGTAACTCATTAGTTGCTGAGGAGGGTGATGTTTAATTTCCATGTGTTTATGTGCTTCTTGTGTTTTCTTTTGTCATTTACTTCTAGTTTCACTGCACTGTAGTCAAATAATATACATGGGATAATTTTTGTTTTCTTGCATATACTTAGGCATGACATATGGACTAGTATGTGGTCTGCTTTAGAGAATGTTCCATGCACAGCTGAAAAAAATGTGTACTCAGAAGTGGCTAGGTGGAACATTGTGTATATGTCCACAAAGTCCATTTCTTCCAAGGATGTGTTTAGTTCTTATATTTCTTTGATAATTTTAGTTCTGTTTCCCATATCTTTTGGGGGTAAGTGGAGTTTAAGGCCTCCAGTTAGGATTGTTGTATTGAATATTACAGTTTTCATGTCCTCTAAGATTTGTCTTATATATCTGGGTGCTCCTGTGTTGAGTGCATACATATTTATGATTATTATCTCTTCCTCTTGAATTTTTCCCCTAACCAGTATGGAGTGGCCTTCTTTATTTCACTTGATTATTCTTGGTTTCAAGTTGAGGTAATCTAAGTAAAGGAATGCTATCCCTGCTTTCTTTCTGTGGTACTGGGGCATGTAGTATTGTTTTTTATCCTTTCACTTTTGGCCTATGAAATTTTTTGCGCATTAAGTGTGATTCTTTTGTACAGAATATTGTTGGGTTTTCCTTCCTAATCCAGTGTGCCACTCTATTTCTTTTAATTAATGCATTGAGTCCATTTACATTGATGGTTACAACTTGACATTTTACCTGCTGTTGGTTACCCCTTCATCCCTTGTGTTTAACTGTTTGCCCTGTTGGGTGCATTTCTTCCGTTCTCATTTGTGGAGTTCTGGTCATTTTGGTCCCGCTTTAGAATATCTTTTAGTAGTGTGTATAGGGTTGGCTTTGGCATCAAGAAATTTCTTTAGTTGTTCTTTGTCGCGGAAGAATTTTACTTCTCCATCAAATTTGAAAGAGAGTTTTGCAGGGTATAGCAGTCTGGGATAGAAGCTGTTTTCATAAAGGACTTGAAGAACTCTGCTCGATGCTCTCTTTCACTTCATGGTTTGTGTAAAATCTGCAGTTATTCTTATGGGTTTTCCTTTAAATGTGACCTGCTTCTTTTCTCTAGCAGCTTTTAGTATGTTATCCTTGTACTCTATTTCTGGGATCTTGACTGTTATATGTCTGTGTATGTTTTGTTTGATTTGATGTTATTTTGAGTTCTATATGCTTCAGTCACTTGACTGCCATATTTTCCCCATATTTTGGAAGCTTTCTGCTAATATTTCTTCCCATATTCTCTTTATATCATTTGTATTAACTCCTTCTTTCTTATTGATTCCTATTAATCTCATGTTGTTCCTCTTTGCATCGTCTTATATATGTTAAATAATTTTTCCTGCATCATAGCTGTTTTTAAGAGATTCTTTCTTGTATTTTCAATAACTGCGATAGTGCCTTCGAGATCTGAAACTTTTGTATCTGACAGGGTCAGTCAAATCCCCTTATGATTAACCTTGAAACTATATACAGCGTTTTGTAGAACTTCTGTCAGTGTCAGCCATGTGGATGAGTCACGGCCATTGCTTTACCAGTTTGCTGTCTGTGAAAGCCTGAGTGAATATTTTCTCTCCACTGTACATTGTGGTTTCTTTTCCCCCATAATCTCCTTGAACACAAAATTTGGGATACCAGTGAGTTATAGGGTGTTACAGTACAGGTTCTCTTATGTGCAGAGTTCTAAATGAATGTGAAGGGCTAGGGCTGAAATACTTACTATCCTTGTAGCCTTTCTTTTTCTCTAATTTTTGGTCTGCAAACTTAAGTTTTTAATCCTGCATGTTTTGTTTTATAGGTCTTGCTTTAACTTAGCCTTTACCGCCCAGCAGTGAAATTTAACCATAAGGCATAAAAATTAAAGACAGATTAGTATGCTGAGCTGTAAAAGGCTCAAGTCTACAGCTTTCGACATTGCCAGTTCTTCCAATAACCCACTACTATTATGGAATATTAGACTATATATACAACTACTTCCATTAGTTCAACAAAAAGAATATTTGTACCAATAGTGTGTAGAAAATTACTATGTCTGCATCTTGTACTCAGACAACTACTATGAAGACAACAATGTGCATTTTATTAATTATTTTGGCTGTCCTACTGATGTGTTGTGAAACTGTCTTATTGTTATTTCTTGTTAAAGGTAATAAAAAATGAAAAAATAAAATAAAGAAAAGATCTGAAAGTCTATCTTCACTTTCATTTAAATGGCTTTGCAGGCCTATGGTTAAGATTTTAATTTCCTGTGTATCTCTTTGAGTCTGCTTCATGCAATCTATTTTTGTCCTACATTTCACATTCAAAGAATTCATTGTTTTTCTAATCTCTTTTAATTTTTTATCAGTGTCTTCTTCAGTAGCAGTTATTAATTCTTTCATTATAGTTATCCTTTCTTTTTTGCTTTAGAAATTATTTCTTATCTGGTTTCCTCTCTACCTCTCTGCAGTTGTCTCTTTACTTCAGTGGCTATTAACTCAGAGATTTCTTTTTTTTTTACTTCAGAGATTATTTCTGATCTGATTTCCTCTATTCCTTTCTCTAGTTGTTTATTTGCGTAAGATACTATTAATCAGAGATTTTAGTTGTCTGATTCCCATTTACTTCTATGCTAGTGTCTCTTGCATTTTTGGGGGGTGGGATCGAGTCTTGATATTGCATTTGGCTCGTTCTCCCTATCATTTTGTATAGCACTGTCCTCTGACCCTTGGTGCAGAGCTTGGTGCAATCATACCTTTATCATAATTCTTAACTAAACGAGATTATATGCATAAGACAGTTATAGTTTTGTATTTACAGAACTATAGTTAGGAACACTAATAATGGTTATTGCCATTTAGCAGTTGACAAACTTTTGTAACTAATAAGTTTGTGTCTTGCACAGTAAGAGCAAACCCTATGTCTGTGTAGCTAAGCAGATATTACATTGGGAATTTGTTTCTAATTTAGTTCACCTAAGTTATGCCTGATTACCTCCCCTTGGTGTACCTGTGTCTTCCAGGCTGTCTAGTTTACTCAGTTACCTGTTGCCCCCTCTGTAGGTCAAGAGAAAAAGAGAGAAGACACTCCCATAAGTCTGAGTACAGCAAAGTGTCTCAGCTTACAGAATCTACCAAGTTTGAACTCATCCAGATGTGCCCAGCTTGGGCTCAGCTGCTGTTTTTAGTTTCTTCCTGCTGCAGGTTGTGGGAGTGAACCCCACATACAACCCAGGCCTGGGCTGGGTTCACATGAGGTAAAGGTCGGTCTGGCAGGTGTGGAGCAGGAAGTCCCAGTATCAGGGCTTGGGATGGATTGATTTAGAGAAGGTGCAGGTTGGCCTGGAGGGCACACATTTCTGTACACATGTAACAAACTCAGTGAGAGTGAAAGTTGGAAAAATCACACTCTACATAACAGCATCCTAAAAAGTATAGTACTTGGGAATCAATTTTACAAAGGAAGTGAAACAAAGATATCTGTGAAAGAAAAACAAGTTAGTAGTTATCACAATCCCTGACTTGAAATTATGCTACAGAGCTAGTATGATAAGTAGTAGTATAGTACTGACTCAAAAGGAGCAGAGGGTGAATGTAATGATTAGAGTAAGAAGGAAGTTCAAACATACTCAGTCATCTTATGTTTGATAAAAGGGCTAAACTAACATGTTTAGTGGAAGAAAGCCTCTTTAACAAATGGTCCTAGAAAAATTCACTTTCCACATGCCAAAAAGTAAAACCAGACTTATGTATATTACCACATACTAAATGAAAAGCAAAATAAATTGAAAATCTAAATATTAAAACATTAACTATCTCTTAGAAATGAAACCCTGGAATCCATATACACAGGCAAAGACTGTATGAACAAGCCCTCAACTACATAAGAAATACTACAAAAAGTCAACAAATGGGATGTCATCTTATTAGAAAGCCTTACACAGCAAAAGAAATTACTAATGGAGTGAAAGACAGCCCACTTATTGGGAAAAAGTCTTGGATTATTGTTCTTCAGAAAAAAAGTCCAAAATCTAGAACACATGAAGAATTGAAAAAAAAATCAGATCCTCCAAATTTAAAGACACAATTCAAAAATGGGCATCTGGAATGTGCATGCACTCTCAGAAGAAGTATAAATAATAAATAAATACATGAAAAAATGTTCAATATTACTGATCATCTGAGCGGCCCGGATTAAAATAACACTCAGATTCCATTTCACTCCAGAAAGAATGTCTCTGACCAACAAATCAACTGATAACAATTCCTAGGGGAACCATGAAAAAAAGGAGAGATGTAGTGAGAGTGTGGACTCCTGGAAGTATTGTGGAAATCATTGCGGAGAGTCCTCAGAAAATATGGACTACAGATTCCTTGTGACCAATATATTCCCCTTGTTGGTATCTTGTCAAAAGAATTGAAAGCATGATACCACAGCAATATTTTGCACCAATATTTGTACTAGCACAAATGAGAAAAGCTAAACATGGAAAACAACCCAAATACCCAACAACTGATAAATGGTTGAAAAAATGTGTTTTTTTAATATAGTGGAGAATTACTCAGCCATAACAAAGGATAAATTTGAGACATTTATAGCTAAGTGAATGGAACTTGAGAACATACTCTTAAGTGAAACAAATCTGCCTGCTGGGCAAGTGCAAGGTCGTGAGTTCGAACCCTGGTCCCACAAAAAAAAAAAAATCACACACATATGTGTAAATGTATTATTGTTTGTCTTACATGAGACGATACAAGTGTAAGAGCCAAAATGCATGATAGATCATGTGAAATAGGAAGTAGCTATTCAAAGGCAAATGTGAATCATGGGATGGAAGAGAAAGAAAGAATATAAGCAATGAATGATAAAATATGAACAAAGCTTTGTAAGTGAGGAACTGAAGAGGGGTTGAAGAGAGGAGAGGTGAGTGGTAATAAAAGAAATTAAGATATATCATACATAGTTACAAATTCCATATGATGAATGTAATTATCATGCATATATAAATTGTAACAATAAGCTTAATTATTAAAATTATTAATTATTAAAATTTAATAATTATTAAAATTTAATAATTATTAAAATTTAATAATTATTAAAATTTATTATTCAATTTATTATTACTTATTAATTATTCAATTTATTATTACTTACTTATTAAAAAAAAGAAAAAGAATGGCTGGTCAAATAGCTCAAAGGAGTAAAGCACTAATTTAAGCAGAGCACAGCTGATGGGATTCAATCACTGGCATGCAGTGCTGGCCTGACCCCCCCCCACGGGGATACTGAGATACCAGTTGAGACTGGGTGTGGTGTCATACACTGGTAATCCCAACACTTGGAAGGGTGAAAATCGGCGACTCACTACAAGCCCAGTCTGTGCGGTGAAACCTTGTACATCCTGTAGACCAGGCCCTAAATACAAAAATAAAAATATAGGTCCTTAAAATCTTTATTACAGTCTTTCCATAGAAGAGTAAAATAGAGAGAATCCCTCTACCAGATATAAAGATGTTCCATACAGTTACAAAGATCACGAAAGTGTACTATTACAAATAGTATGTGGTACCTAGAAATAAACCCAAAACAAGATGCTGACATGCTCCTTGAAACAATTACAAACGTTATTCCCAAGAGGTAGAGTATTCACTGTAACAGGGTGGTAAAGGAATTGTATATCCATACAGCAAAGCATGAAGTTTGACCCAAACCTTATAGATTATACAAAAATCAACTCAAAATGGTGCATGGATACAAGCTTAAAAGTAAAAACGATACACTCCTAAAACATTAGAAAAGTCCTAAAAATCTAGTGTTAGTGGAAGTTGTACAAAGGTGATACACAAAAGAAAAAATGTGGTAAACTGGCCTACATCAAAACTAAAAGTTTCTGCTCTGTGCAAGACCCCGTCAAAAGGATGAGGAGACAAAATATAGGACTGAACAAAATATTTACAAACCAAATAATTGATCAAGGACTTGTGCCCAGAATTCATAAGCAAGCCTAAAAACTGAACATTAAGAAAAATCAAACAATCCAATTAAAAAAATGTGCAAGGCATGGAACAGGCATTTCACTGAATGGGATGTGCAGATGATGAATAGTTAAATCGTAAGGTGCTAAAATCATCTGCCACTGAGAAAACACAAGTTCATAGTGTATAAATTTCTTTATCTGTTTATCTCTTGATGAGGATATGGGCCATTTCCAAGACTTAGCTATTATAAGCATGGTATGCATGCATCACTGTAATATGATATCATTCACTCTTTGGGGAAGAAACTTAGAAAGGGATTAGGTGGGCCAAACAGAATTTCTATTTCTAGGTTTTTTTTTAAAGAATACCCATTCTTATTTTCATAGTGGGGTTACTAGTTTATATTGCTACCAACAGTGCAGAAGCATTCCTTTTTCTCCACAGCCTCACCAGCACTTGTTACTTGATTTCTTAATGAGAGCCATTCTTTTGGAAGAAAGAAAGAATTTCAGAGATTTAATTTACACTTATTCGGGATATTTTTTCATGGAGTAAGGTTAATCAGACACATCAGGTTAAATAGCATGTATTGGTTCTTACATAAGATACCCAAAATATAACTAAATAGTAAGATAAAAACATGAAACAGGGAAAAGAAAGATTGAACTTTTTTTGTCT
>PVJA010022901.1:0-33669 GCA_004027025.1 Myocastor coypus
AAATAAAATAATAAAAATAAAAATAAAAATATCTACTGTCAGAAAATTCAAGTCTGCAATGTACACTGTGCTGTACACCAGGGTCCAGAACTTAATCCTCTTATATCTGCAATTTTGTTCTGTTTGCCTAATGTCTTCCCACTCCACCCCAACTCTAGGAACCCCAATTCTATTTTCTATGTCTATGTATTCTTCTGTTTCTCACCCCACACATAAGCGATACCATGTAAGTGGTTTTTTTGTGTGTGTGTGTGTGTGTGTGTGTCTGGCTTACTTCACATAGCATAATGTCCCCCAGGTTTGCATAGAGTTAGATACTCTAGGTTGAATGATCTTCCATTGTATGCAAGGCTGAGAACCCTGATCATTATGGCATATATGAGTGTTACTGACTTAGAAAGAATCTCGGGCCGGGGAGATAGCTCAGTGACATAAGCACCTGCCTGGCAAGTGCAAGATCCTGAATTTAATCCCTAGTAATGAAAAGAAGAAAAGAAAAGAAAAGAAAATCTCTGCTTCACACTGATCATATTTTTCATAGGACTGGAATAGTGAAAATATTTGAAAATGGAAAATTGAAAGCATAGTTTTGAAATGCTATTTCAAAATTAGAGAGAATGGTTTTCATAAGTTCCTACATACTCACTAGCTAGTTCTTGTCATCTATAGTTCTAGTCTGCTGAGGTATTTTGAAGCAAATACAAGCTTTCTATTTTTGCATCCATAAAAATCCTAGAAAATAAAAGAGAAGAATTTCTAAAAACACAACAACATAGAACAAAAGCAGTACTTTTTGGATGATGGCTGGTGGAGTGGTGCTAATTCCAGCACTATTCTGTCTTGATTGACTTGTTACTAGAGAGAGCTTGCCTCATGTGATAAAAGAAAACACACATACATTGCTATTCTATTTCTATGACCTGGGACTGCATTTTGAAAAGAATGTTTATTTATCCAGTACATATTTATTAATTTTGGTTGCAAGCCAGGGAATGCACTGTGCATTGGAGACTTGGAGATCAAATGTCCCAAGCTGGGAGAGAATCAGGCAAAGCAGCCTTGCGGCAAATATAATCGAGGGGCTGCGGTCATCAGTGGTAGAGCAATGGCCTAGAACTTGCCAGGCCCTGCATCCAATCTCTAACATGCTTCCCCATTCTCCCAAAAGGCAAAAAGCCACAAATATAAATGTAGCACGAGCCACTCTGTGGCAGAGATGTGTATGGTTGCATTGGGTTCAATCCCCAGCACTCCCTCCCCCCACACAACATCTTGATTCTGGGAAAGTTTTAAATATTGGCTATGAGTTAATTTGGGGCATAAAATTTGTAGCTCATTTTTTAGCTGTCTACAGGTTGGTCACAGACAAAGGTATCTTTCTTGATGTAAGCAACTATGCATGTATTGCCTTTGTCAGGGACGGAAACACTTGACATGAGTTCTGTTCTCGGAAGTGAAGGGAAGAGAAGGAGCCCATGCACAGGATGATGGGCTAGGAGGAGGCTGGGCACCTGAAACTCCTCTCCAGGGCCCCATGGGGCTCCCAGACTGGTGAGAGGGAGAAGTGACTGAAAAGCTTCCTGATACTTGTCTCACACACACACACACACACACACACACACACACACACACACACCCCTCAATCTCTGAGTTGTCACGTGGAGTCCAGTTGGCCAGGGCAGGTGGGAGGCGCTGGCAGCCTCCTTAGGGGATGTCTGTCTGTGGCGCTTCCCCTGCCCTCCTTTCCCTCTGCTCCTCTGCATGGGTCCTTGCTGAGTCAGAAGGCTGGGTCAGTGCAGAAGTTACTGCTCTCTGCCCTGTGGAGGGCAGTGGCTTCTGGATTGGGGAGATTCCTTGTTCCTGGAATAGCCTTCCCCCCTTCTCTCAGGATTGAAGGCTCCTGCTTAGACTGCCAGCTTGTGAGCCCCTGCTTGTATGCAGCCATGAGCTCAGCCCCTGGGGGCCATGAGCACTATGCGGGGCGCAGGCCCTGAGCGGAGGAGCTGGTTAATTAGCCCCGGTGCCCAGGAAGTCCCATCTGTTCCCAGCACTCTGAGCTGCTCTGGTTTCTCCACCTCCTTGCATCCCAGACCAGGCAAAGTCTACCCACAACACCCCCAGCCGCTGCAATCCCTGGGGAGGCTTCTGCTCTAAGTGCTTTGTCAACATGAGTCAGTTGCCATAAGTCTAGGTATATCCTTGCTGTCTGCCTGCCTACAGGACAGGTGGGGACAGGAGGATGAGGGGGAAGCAGGACCAATGTGGTTCCTGCTGGTGACCTGTGGACCTTCCCTTCCTTGGCCACAGACCATAGGTTACTTCCCTCTTCTGTTCAGAGCAGGTATGGCCCTCTCAACCCACCCCCAGGTATCTCTATGGTGATCTTTGGACCATAATTATATTCTTCTGAATGCAGAGCCTAGGATAAGTGTTTGGATGTAGGTAATATATCTGGGAGGTCTCTCATAAGGAGCAAGGGAGGAGCAGGCTAGAAACAAAGAGGAGGCACTGTCCATTATTGAAATTGCTGCCCAAGGGGTCTTGCAGATGCATACAGTCCTCCAGCTTCCCAGACGGTGCAGAATTTGCAGCTACGCTCACCGTCACCCCACGGATGGAGAATGGTAGGAGGAGCCCCAGGGAAGTCCTAGGTCACAGTGAAAGGTGTCCTAATCCAGACAGTGGCCTACAGTGCTGTTTCCATGGAAAATCACTTTGCCTTATCTAATTTAGCAAGCATTGAGCTTTTTCTACTGTTCAGAATGGAAATTAAGGTAGCCATTGGTGTAAGGTATGCCATTATTTTAAGAGCTGAAAGAAAGCTGCCAGCTGAGCAGTGGTGCACTATGACATGTGAGGTACTTTGCTAAGTCAGGGAGGTGAAAGCTCGAGGAGAATGCAGCCCCCAGGACCCAGTAAGCACTGTGACGCACCCTAACCTGGTGGGCGTAATGAGGGGCAAATGACGTAGACACTGCTCCCCAGAAGAGAGGACTGCCATGCCAAGGGGTGGAAATAATAACCCGGAAGCACAGCTCGGTGGCGCAAACCAAGGGTCCTCTAAGCACAGAGGAAGGAGAGGTCACTTCTGTAGGGAGAAATCAGGGGGCCCGTCTTGAAGAGGTCGTGGTATGAGGGCTGAGCTCAGGGGATGGCAGCACTGGAGCACCAGAGAGGAGGACAAAGGCTGCAGGAAGCACAGACAGCGCTGGCAACATTCCCAAGTGGCCCTTTAAACTAAGTGATTTCAGCTTGCGGGGAGGTGGGATTTGTGTGCCTGAGAACGAGAGAAAAAGAGAATTAGAAAAGCAAGAACATATCCCCTGTCCTCTTGGAACAAATGCATTGTCAAGGGAAATGTCCCTTCCCAGGGCTCTGGGGGACAGATGCTTAAACATTCATGGTAGTGCTTTATATGGGAGAAAAAAAAAAAAAAAAAAGGTCCTGCTATAGCTTGAATCTGGAGTGTCTCTCTAGAATGGTTCTAGAAGGTGAAATCTGGGGCCCGATGCAAGGTCTAATGTTACTTAAAATGTGCCCTCAGTGGGAATTGTGAGATCTCACCACCATCTTGGGAACTGAATTCGGGGCTTTTGCACAGAATTAGAACCCATCCCTGTTCATTTTTTATTCTGGGTTCGAACTTGCGAAAGTTCCGTGCCTCAGTCTCCTAGAGTGCTGCAATAACAGGCACACACCACCACACCCCCCAGTCTCTTCTGCTCTCTCTCCTTTGCTCCTCTAGGCTAAAAGTGAGCAGCCCTATCCTTTGTCGTATGTTCTGACCATGATGCTTTGCTTTCACACAGATCCAAGAAGCACTAGGACCAATCAACCCATAACCCTTATGAAACCTCTAAAATCATAAGCTCAAACAACCTTTCTTCTTTTTGCATTGTTTGTTATGGTTTATGTCTAGTTGTCCCCCAAAGCCTCATGCAATCATGGGGTAGGGACTTCTAGAGTTTGAGACTTGATTCATGATCCCTGGGATTATGTGTTTTAGTACTGATGGGATTGTGAGTCTATGAGTCTAAGTATTTTTGGGATTATGGGTGTAGCCTAAAGTGGATAGCTGAGGCAGAGAGCCTGAATGTAATATAAAGAGAGACAGAGAAACAGAGAGACAAACTTAGGCTGTTGTTCTGCTGCCCTGATTGGTTAGCTGCCTCTGTCACCATTTTGTTGCTGTTCAGCCACCATGGACTGGATGCTCTCTACCCTCTTCCACTCAGCCTTGGGCCAGCTGGATATGGACTAAAACCTCCAGTAACTGTGAGCTCACTTTGAGTGTCCAGCATTTGTCCCAGCAATGAGTACAAAGTAACTAAGACATTGTTTGTCTTAGGTATTTTGTTACAGCAGTGAAAAGCTAACTAATACTCTTCAACAAGAGAAAGAACTGGGAGCAGAGGGTAATCTGCTTTGAATGTTTCTCCAGAAAAGGCCCCGGGGTGGATATGAGCCTGGGTAGAGTCTGGATAGACCAGATGAAGAGCACTGAACCTAGATTGTGCAAGGATACAGGAACCTGAATATGGATGATACTGTATGGGAAAGGGTGGATTGGACTTATTGACCAAAGAAATGCCAGGAGCAGAGTGGGAACATGACAGAAACAATGGTCACTTGTTGTGGTTTGTATTGCTTTCTAAGGAGAGAAGTGAAGCTGTTTTATTTGGTCTTGCACATAAAACTTGTCTTAGTAACTTTTCTTGTTGTTAAGACAAAATACACAACACCCAAAGTTAAAGGAGAGAAGAGATTTATCCAGCTTGCAGTTTATAGAGATTTCAGTGCATAATCAGCTGGCTCCAAGGCAGGATGGCATGTGGCAGAGAGACAACAGCTCATGGCAGTGGAAGACACCAAAAGCAACAGGGAGGAGGGGAGGGCAAGCCTCTTTCTCTCTCTCACAGTGCATGCAGGCTGCCCACCCTAGCATGGGTGTTGCACTCACACCCTTAATCCCAGCATTGGACCACGAATCAATCCCAAACTCTAGAAACCTACCCCATGGCTGACTGAGACTTTGGGACAATGTCTCGATACAAAGTGTAACAAAACCCTTCGGCATACATCATGTGGAACAGGTGCTGCCCTGTTTCACCTTGGGACTTTCAGACCCTTGGTCACTGCTTTGGGTTGACTAATTTTGTTAGCTTTTTTTTTTTTTTTTTCACTGTGAACAAATACCCTATAAAAACAACTTAAAGAAGGCAGGCTTATTTTGTCTTATGGCTTCCAAGAATTCAGTTCATGATCAGCCTGGTCTACTGCCTTTAGGACTATGTTAGTATAGTAACATCATGGCAGAAAGACATAGCATAGGGAGAGAGAACAGAGGGCAGAGGGCAGAGGTAGAGAGAGACAGCATGGAGGACAAGATAAACCCTTCCATATTACCTATTTCCTCCAAGTGAGCCCCACCTGCTAGTAGCCCACCCAGCTAAGCACTCTGAATGGATTAGCCCAACGGTGAAAAATAATAGCCTAGTAATCACCACTTAGGGCATCTTTTTAAGCAATCAATGTGATAATCAAGATTAGCTGACACATTAACTTTCATGTGTTAGGGCTGGGAAGATACCTCTGTGGCACAAGTGTCTGCCTGGCAAGTGCAAGGTCATGAATTCAAACCCCATCCCACAAAAACAAAACAAAACAAAAAAACAACTAACCTTCATGTGTTCTTTAAGACTCAACTTGGTTGAGTTCTTTGTAAGAAAATGGCTGTATCTTGAGACCATAATTCTAAGTGAAATAAATCAGACAGAGGTTTTAATATCACCTGATGTCTCTTATAGATGAAACCCAACATATAAAGAGAGAAGTATGAAGTAGATGATAGGAAACGAGGTGGTAGACTATTTGGATACAGAGATCTGAGGTGAGGTGGGGACAGAGAAGGAAAGCAAAGGGGAAGTAAAAATAACCGAGGTGTGATACACATTATATCAATTCCATACAATAAATGCATTTATTATATATTGCAAACATATACTAATAAACGGTGAAAAATGAATTGAGAAAGACTTGCCAACTCAGACCCCTTATCCAGCGCCAGAGCCTCACATCCTGTCACACAGTGCTGTTCAGATCCGCACCCTTGTAAGGACATACCCTGCAGTGTACAACCCACCTCAAAATCTCCACCTCTAACGTGGTGCCTGCCCTATGGCAGGGGCCCAAGAGGTGCTTTGGAATAAACCCTAAATTAATTCCCCATTGCTACGAACTTCCTGTTGGCCCTGGCTGTATTTCTCGCTGTTGTCAGTCCTGTGGCATATTGGTCCCAACTCAGGAGGCAGGAGAAGGGTTTCAGGGATCCTCCTCAGATGCCAGGGCAAGGAGGGAGAAGCCCTCACCCATGGGCTGCTCTGTAGCACTGCAGTCAAGGCCCAGGTGTTCGTCTGGTGTCTCCCTCTTTATTCTTCAAAAGCAAACACTCCACTTTCTAGTAACAAAATCTGTATTTTTTCCTAAGACTTCCATAACAAACTACCCCAAACCTTAAAACAACAGATATTAGCCAGGTGTGGTGGTTCAGCAGGAAGGTCACAAGCATGAAACAGTCTAGGCAACTTATCAGGACCCTTTCTCAAAACAAAACTAAGGCTACATATGCAGCTCAATGGGTTCAGTTTCTGGGTTAATCTCCAGCACACACACACACACACACACACACCAGAAATTTACTATTGCACATTCCTGAAGGTCAGAAGTCCAAAACCAAGGTGTCAGCGGGGCCAGGCTCTGGGAAAGAATGCTTCTTCCGCTCCTCCAGCTTTCTGTGGTGGTGGTGAGCAACCTTCCCCATTCCTCAGCTTGCGATTTGCCAACTCTTGTCACATGGTCAGCTCTCCTCTGTATCTGTGTGGCTCAAACGTACTTTTCCTTACAAGAATGTCTATAATTAGATTTAGTTCACTCCACCCAGCGTGCCCTCACCCCGGCTTTCTATTTCCAAATAAGCTCCCATTCTCTGGTGACAGGATTAGGCCTCCAACACACCTTTCTGCAGGGGCCACAATTCAGCCTTGAGAACTGTGACCCACCAAACACTTTCATGTGTCAGGAATTCTGTTAGTTGTAACACAGAATCACATTTAATTTTCTCCACAACTTTGCTGGGTGCCTGATATTATCCTTCCAATTTTATTTTATTTTTTAATTTTTTTCTTGTTTCAGAACCTTTGTTTATTTATTTATTTTTATGGCCGGCTCAGCCTGCCCCAAGGGCAGGGCTGGTGCAGCATGTGATGCCGGGGATCGAACTGCGGTCCCTGCAGCCGCCTAAGCTTTCCTAAGCAGGCGCTTTAGACCACTGAGCCATCCTGCTGGGCCCCTCCTTCCGATTTTATGTGTGAGAAATTGAAGCTGAGCAAGCCCCCCGCCCCTGTAGGATTAAGAAATAAGATATGTGTGGAGCAGATGGTTTGCAGGGGACAGAAAAAAGGGGATGAAATCCTTCCCTTCAGCTGTCTTAAGTCTTTTATGTTATTACTATCCTCTGATTATCTCTCCCAGAGGGAATCAGGAGCCAAATACCTGGAATGAAGCATGGCTCTACAGAAGGGACACAGGTAAATGATGGTAGACAGGGCATCTCAAAGTCAGGAAGTGAGAAAGTCCTGGGCTAGCTTTACTTTATGAAGATCATGAAATATTATGGGGGAAAAGGAAAGGAAAAAAGAAAAAGAACTTGGATGTGGTGGCCCATGCCAGGGGCAAGTTGAGGACCTGGGGCAGGAGGATAACTTGAACAACTCATCAAGGAAGCAAGCCCTTGTCCCCAGATAACTAATAAAAAATGTAGCTAAGCTTGAAGGTCCTAGGCTCAGTCTCTAGTAACACACACACACACACACACACACACACACACACACACACACGTACATGCAGGGTTAATATAAGGTTGAGATACTTCACATGCCTACATGGGACAAATGAACCCCTTGATATGTCAAAGATACAATATCAGTGCAGTTGACCTAAGTTGGAGAGAAAATGGAGTTGGAGAAATGAAGCTTCCTGCACACATCCCACAAGAGAGAGAGACTCTCAGTGGTGGTGGTCGGAGGAAGGAAAGCAGATGGGACCTCAGGGCTCCATCCTGCTGAGAGAACGGACAACCCCCTTACCAGGGAACAGGCTGGACAGTGTGAGACCTGAGGGAGAAGTGTCCACCCAGAGCCATCTGCCAGAGCGCTAGCGACTCCATTTCCCTAGTTTGACCTGACTATGTGGCAGGTGCATCGGGAGAGCCTGGCATGTGCTCAGCTCTGGATTTTCATGCTTCTGGTGGACTCAGCACCAGAGGTGTGCTTTTCTCTGACCTAATCCTGCATCCCCACCCCTAGAGAGAAACCTTTTCCAAGAGGACTCAGATTGTGGCTTCAAAATGAATTCTGAAAAAAACAAATGTAGGGAAGGGAGCCACCAGTCCCATATCATTCTTTGGAGCAGGTGTTTGAGGCTTGGGTTCTAGCATGGTGGAACATTATATTCTACATTTTGATTTTTGTGGAATGAATTTCCCTCTCTGACCCCCATCCTGAGCTGCTGAATCAGAATCCGGGTTGAGTTGGGGTGGGAGGGGAGCTATTATGGGTGATTTTATGTACACAAAGGCTTGAGGTCCATCATGCAGGGCTTTGAGTTGAGAAGGATGGTGACCTAAGGACCTAACAAATCAGCACCAAACTGGAGGAAGGGAGGCCCCCATGCCAGGTGTCTTGAATGGTGTGACATTGCCTGATATGCAGGAACAAGAGAAGGAAGAAAGTCCCTGGTGCCCATTTGGGGAAGATGCAGCCAGCAGCATCCTTGGAGCTTCAACTGCTGAACATCACTGGTTTTTGTATCAACCTGTTGTCTTGCTTTTTGTTACAGCTGCCATTGCTACTAAACAAATTGCCTCGGATTTAACACCTTAAACTGCAGCTTTCATTTTCTTACCTCTCACACTTTATGCAGGTCCTTAATTCAGGTTTAGCTGAATGGTTGGACATTGGGGTCTTCCATACAGTACCAGTCAGATAGTGGATTAGGATTGTGGGCTCCTGGGAGCTGATTACATCACCCCTCTCTCTTCATGTAAGTCCCAGAAGGAACCTTCTGTGGCGGGCTGTTGAGCTTCCTTACAGTATGGCTGCCCCATGGGCCTTTCAGAGTGTGGCAGATCCCTGCACAAGTGTTCTGAAGGATGAGGTGGAAAGGACATCATTTTTATTTATTTTTTTAAAGAATTTTGGATTTTTTTTTTTCTTGTTTCAGAACTTTTGTTTTATTTATTTATTTATTTTTATGACCGGCTCAGCCTGCCTGAGGGCAGGGCTGGTGCAGCATGTGGTGCCAAGGATAGAACCACGGTCCCTGCAGTTGCCCAAGCTTTCCCAAGCAGGTACTTTAGGCCACTGAGCCATCCTGCCAGGCCCCTAGGACATCATTTTTAATGGCTCACCCTAAAAAGTGAGATAGCATTCCCTCACCACAGGCTATTCATAACAAGTGAGTTACAAGCCTGCCTGCATTCAAAGGGTGTGACCATAGATTTTTCTCTCTCAGTAGAAGCAGTATTTAAGCCTTATTGTAGAAAAGCATGTGAGAATGAGGCATTTTTACAGCCATCTTTGGAAATCTATATCTATAAAACAAACATATATATTTAAAAACTAAAGATAAACACATAGGTTATGAGTTATATGTATTGCCTGGTACATTGCAAACCAGAATGTTATTTTTCAAAGAGCAAGCTGATCCATCCATAGTGACATAGAATTTATCTCTTTTGGACAACTCTCTCAGTGTTGTTGTCCTTCATTTCAAATGTGCCCAGTAATTTTGAGGCCCACCTCATATATCGGCACTCTTTCAGACCTCACTCAAAATGTTTTGCTGGCATTTGCATGGATGGAGACAAAAACACTTCTTCCCAATTTATCTGTAAAGAAACTGAGGTTCCAAGAAAACACTCAAGGTTCAGTGCACAAGGGCAGTGGGACTCACCAGGGCAAAGCATGTCTGGTTTCCATACTGAACCACGGAGCTCCATGGACTGAGAAAGCTGACCGGTACTCAGGAGTCAGTCTCCAATATCCAGTGGTTGGTGATCTTCCAAGCTCAGATGAAGCTGGAGACAGTTTGCTTCTTTGTGCTGAGATCTTCAGCGACCCACAAGTTCAAGTCTCAGTCTCTCTGCAGAATATTCAGAGCCCTCCATGAAGGAATGTGCATATGTCTCTTTTACATTGGCATATCAGCCCTCAGTGTTAATGTATGCTTGCCAGTAGACAACGACATTTGGAAAGAACAGTTTCCAGGAATGCCATTACCTACCCACCCCCACACTGGCCTCTGCCCCATGAAGAGCTCTTGGGGATCTAACCAGACAAGGGAGGTCTTCTCTCAAATTGCCTTTGTTCTACAGAGCAGTGAAGCTGCCTGAGAATAGGCCTCTGGTCAGGGCTGCGGGGAGGCAGCCAGGTCTCGGGAAGTTTCCATATGCCAAGGAAAGGACCTGAAGCCAACTGTCCTCCTTTGGACCAAGCTTGTTCCTTGCTGATCTGATAGGCCTCAAGTGACCAATAAAATTTTACTACATTTTTCTCTACCCGTGGATATTGTGACCTAGTGTGACCCAATCAGAAATCTGTTTTGGCAATGTTTTCAGAAGGGGCTGGAATGGCCTGGGCCATGGCTCAGTTGACAGTGTTTGCTTTAATCAGGAATGATGGCTTCTGGTGGGAATCAGAGGCAGGTGGTACGGGGAGCCGTGAACTTTGTCTCCAACTAATGGCTTCTGTAAAATTCGCAGCAGTTCCTTCAAATCTTGTCTGAATGAGCAGGAGGAACTAGAAATGTATCCTGTGGGCTGCTAGGGATGATGGGAAGGGAGTCTTATGTCAATCCCATACTCAGGAGAGGGAAGCTCTCCCTGAAATGTGGATTATTTTAGCTGTTTAAAAGCATCAATCAAAATATACAGTAAACATTTAAATTTTAAAAATTCATTGCAGTAAAAGACATATGACTTTTTTTTGTCTTTTGAGACAAGGTCTCACTATGCAGTTCAGGCTGGCCTTGAGTTCACTTTTGTAGCCCAGGATGTTCTTGAACTCACACTCCTCCTGCCTCAGCCTCCCAAGTGCTGGGATTACAGGGGTGCACCACCACACCTGGCATAAGACACATGACTATTGACCCTCCTTTAAAATATGAACTCCTTCTTGCTTTAGACATTCCTGACTGTTATGGTTTGTGTCTAGTTGTCCCCCCAAAGCCTCATGTAGTCATTGGGCGGGGACTTCTAGAGTTTGAGACTTGATCCATGATCCCTGGGATTATGGGTTTTACTACTGATGGGATTATGGGTCGAAGTACTTCTGGGATTATGGATGTAGCCTAAGGCAGGGGCTAAGGCAGAGAGCCTGAATGTAATATAAAGAGAGACAGAGAGACAGACTCGAGCTGGTGCTGCTGCTCTGCTGCCCTGATTGATTGGCTGCCTCTGCCACCATTTTGCTGCTGTTCTGCTGCCATGAACTGGATGCTCTCTGCCCTGCTCTACTCAGCCTTGGGCCAGCCAAATATGGACTGAAACCTCCACGAACTGTGAGCTAAATAAACCTTTCCTTTCTTCATTTTGAGTGTCGGGTATTTGTCCCAGCAAAGATAGAAGAACAACTAAGACACTGACCTATTGTTCCTGCCACTTGCTAAAGCAGTTCTGGAAGCCCTCTTTGATGAGTGTCTTCACAAGGCCTGATAAATGTATGATGTGTGCTGCTGCTGAGTGCTACCCACTGTAAAGACAGGCTCCTAAAAGTGTCATGGTGTGCCACCACCTCACTCATGGCATCAGGTGCCATACAACTTGTGGCTCTGCTCTAAAGTCAAAATGATCACTATCGACTAATGTCACAAACTAACTCAAGACATCGAGGCACCCACCACAGCACACGAAAGACACCGACGAATAAGGGCTTCCAGACCTGCTTCAGAAAGTGGTCAGAACCATGCGAGAGCTGTGTTTACAGAGATAGTGATTAACACTAATATGTTTTTTTATTGTAACAAGTTTTAAAAAATGGAAGTATTTGCATATCTTTGTGATCATATTGCATATATTATTCTAGTTTCTAACAAGTGAAACTGAAGAAAAATAGAATCTATTTTCTGTTGCTATAGCAGGATCTCTGAGACTGGGTAATTAACAAAGAAATGCGGTTTCTTTTGGCTCACAGCTGGGAAGTTCAAAGTCAGGTGGCTTCAGCTGGAGAGGGCTTTGCACTGCTCCAGGCACTGCAGAGAGCAGGAGAGTAAGCAGATGTGTGCGAGGCAGAGGAACGGGGCCAGACTCTCACTAGCACTAAACCAGTCGCTGTGGGAAGAACATTACTCCATTCAGGAGGGCTCCATGTCCATTACCCAAATTCCTCCTTGCTGGGGACAAACCATATTTAAACTCTAGCAAGCCCTCATTTTTCCATTCAGTTGCAGTTCATCTGTTTGAGGGTTGTACCTTCTTGGCTGACACCAAATCTTCCATGGTTACTTAATATGTCCCCAAGGAACAACAGACCCATGCTAAAATGGCTCCTTTGCAAAGGTCAATGTGGAAATCTCTAAAAACATGATTTTCTCAACATTTCTAAGTGTGGGATAGTATCAGCAAGTTTTTCTGGCTTATGATTAGCTTGGTTCAACCCTGGGAAGCTCTGATGGTCTGTCTTTCTCACTGGTCCGCTGTTGTTTAATCAGTCACGTTAAAGTTCATGCTTTGTACACCTTGCCCACGTATTGTCAGCCTGTCAGGTGAGGTGCAGGAGCTATGACCTCATTGCCAAGACTGTTAGGCAACGGTGGCATCATTTTGGTGAATGCTACCTCATTTGAGGTGGGTCTACATGCCTGTGATAGATAGGGGAACAAACAAAATTCTATGATTTTAGTGAAACTATATTAGATCATTTCCAAAGTGAAAAAGGCACTTTTCAGGCATAAAGGTATTTAGAATGACAAGGGTATCACTCCTTAGATCCCCACCACAAGGACCCTATAACTTACGGCTACTGTTGGTTCTACAGCGAGCAAGACATGAAGGAACTCTGACTACTCAAATGACAGTTATTGCCTCTCTCTAGCGTTACAATTTTTTGAGAAAAGTCATTAGCATGTATAGCTGTCCTAAGATCTGGCTTTTTACTACATCTTCTACACTAGAATGAAATTAGGTTGGAGCCTGAATCAGAATTCACAGAACTTAAAGACAAATCAGCCACCAGAAATTTCAAATGTAAGAGTTTAACTTGGGTAGGCCTGCTGATATTGAGGAGAAGTGACCAAAACAAACTTTGTTTTTTCTGTCTGGATCAGTTGATCTTACCATTGTGAAATTGTGACTCTAAATTATTATTTTGGTCTGAATTGCCTGCTTAGGAAAGCTTGGGTGGCTGCAGGGACTGAGGTTCGATCCCCGGCACCACATGCTGCACCAGCCCTGCCCTCAGGGCAGGCTGAGCCGGCCATAAAAATAAATAAATAAACAAACAAAAGTTCTGAAACAAGAAAAAAATAAATAAAATTTAAAAAATAAATTATTATTTGGTTTGGTGACTCTCTCTTATTTTTAAAATGACTGTAAGATATGTATCTATATAAAGCATGTGCATACATATGGGTTTGTATGTGTGCTTCAATTTAAACAATATTAATTTCATTTGCATTTGAAAATATTTTATTGGGTTTACTAGACCACTCAAGAAATTTGGAGATACTTTGGGTTTTATAAAACCATATTTGAGAACCGTCATCCCAGAAGGATTGGGTGCAGTATTTGAGCACCTGTCAAACAACTTCTTCCAATCCCAGACTGTGGGGTAACAGAAGATGCTTGATGACTTTGGCATGGGTATGGTGAGTGAGAAGCTATGATTTTGAAGGTAAGGTCTGAGCTGTGTGCAGTATTACCTGAATATTTTAATAGCACTTGATGTGAGCCTTAGCACATGCAGTTAGTTCTCTTAAAAATATTTCTCACTTCTCTTGGACTGCCTCACTCTGAGTGGGTTCATGACTACCTTGAATGAAGACTACAACTCCCTTTGCTAACAGGTGTGGCCAAATGACTAATTCCTGTTCCTTTGGTCATTCTACAAGCAAGAATAATGCCTTGCTTTCTAAGAATACCCAGTCTTAACCCAGTTTCTATTCTGTTACTATAACACAATGTCACAGACTGGGCAAGTTGCACAAAGGGATATTTTTCTTTTTTGAATATTTAGAATTTTATTTTAAAGAGTAAAAATAGCAGAAACAAAGACAGAAAAAGAGTAATAAGCAAGAGTCCATATAGTACAGAATTTCAAAACAAGAACAAAAATTTAACAATGGTTGTATTATATATTTTCATCATCAAATCTGTTTAGATTAATAGATATAGGTATGCAAGATTGGTCAAATAATTATACACTAACACTTTCAATAAACCTTAATTTTTTTAACTTTTCCAAATGGATTTTACACAAAGAGATTTATTTCAGCTCATTTTCTAGTGTCAAGGCATCACATCTTGTTGTAGTTGTCCTGTTGGGAGAGTCTGGAGAAAGCTCAGGGCTTTACATGGTAATCGAGAGTCTGAGGAGACATTGTTAAACTGACTTGTATGGCAGATCCACTCATGAAGTAATCCACTTAATACACTGATTGCCTGAATGGAACAATCCATTTGTGAGAGACGAGGCCGTACAATCTTCACGATGTACTTCCTCTTAAATATTGCTTAACAGGATTCAATCTCAACATGATTTTCAGAAGGGACAAGCCAGACTGAAACCATGGTACCTTTCTTAAAATGAAACTAGCTCGGGTGCTTCATGCCATCTTCCTTTCCCCTGCTGTTTGGATTGTGGACATGGTGTTGAGAACTCCACTTTGGATCATGAGGATGTACTTTAGAAATAAAACAGTAGAAAATTGGGAAGAATTTTTTTTTTTTTTTTTTTTTTTTGGTTGGCTCAGGCTGCCTTAAGGGTTGGTCTGGGGTTTGAACCACCATCCCCTGTGCCTGACTTGGATTGCCAGTGCAAGTGTTTAAATCACTTAGCTAACCTGAAAGTCCCCCAAGAAGAATACAAAATTGGAATTAACCTAGAATCTAGTTGATGATGGCAAAGTTAAAACAATACTGATATGCTGGAATCCAGAGTCTCACTTGACAGAAATAAATATGTTCATGGTAACCTACTATTTCCTAGTCTAAATTTAGTAAACCTAATTTTAACTTACAGATTCTTTTTATTCTTTGGGTATTTTATTTGTTGATTTTTGATACAAGGTTTCATTACATAGTCCAGGCTGGTCTTGAACTTGGCATGTAGCCCAGGCTGACTTTGAACTCATGCTCCTACTGCCTCAGTCTCTGCAAACATGCAACCCTTACACCCAGCATCTTTTTACAATCTACTTGCTTATATTAACTCCCACACCAGAGAGCTGTTCTTCCTACCAGGTAGTTGTCTAATAATTTCAGTGAATCCAGCATAATTTCTTGATTATTCTGTGCTTTCTCTCAAGTAATATAGGCTCCTCTATCAAGTAATATAGACCTTCTGAAATGCACATTCTTTAAAAAAAAAAAAAGAAATGTATATTCTAAGAAGGAATTTTAAAAGTTTTCAAAAAAAAATTCAGTCCTCTTCTCATTGTTTCTGAGGCTTCTGGTACTCATGAATTAGTGTGAGAGTCAGCTCACATTCTATTTATTTATTTATTTTTATTTTTATGGCCGGCTCAGCCTGCCCTGAGAGCAGGGCTGGCACAGCATGTGGTGCCAGGGATCGAACCGTGGTCCCTGCAGCCGCCTGCAGGCTCCTTAGACCACTGAGCCATCCTGCTGGGCCCTCAGCTCACATTCTACTTGGAATGCCTGTCACCTCTTCAGAGAGAGATTTCTAAAAATAATGCATTTATTTAAGAATGAATATTGCCAGGATAGTATGCGTATATTCACAGAGGTAAAAAAATATGAGTCTTCAAAGGTAAAATGGGAGATAATTTTACAACTGTCTTTAGCTGTAGGGGGCAACAGCTTCAGTCCAAGGTTGTTTGGGAAGTTGCTGGGCAGATGTCTGTGTGGAAGTATTTTCTGTGTAAGAGTTGCACTGGCCTTTGGAGAAGGTTGTGGGTATGGTAGAGTCTGTTGTGACAATTTCTGTTCTCTGCATGAAATCCTCTTTTTCATAACCTCTGAGCTTTATCTATTTATTTTTGTTAGGGATTGACTCTAGTAACTCCATACTGGTTCTGGCAACTTTCATGTTACTGTGGCCTTGGCTTTTTAAGCCAGCATATCTGCAGCTCTCCTTGGTACTGCACTTCCTGAAACCCTGTTCCCACTCATTTCCACAGGCACTGACACACTGCTCTTCGTTCACTTCTCTGGCATCTCTCACATAATGCTAGTGAGTTTTTACTGCACAGTGGGTTTTTACAGAAGGCTCAGAAATATTATTTTTTAAGTCTTTTTGTTTTGGTTTTTTTTTTAAAACACGTTAGTAGTACCTTCCCAATAATTGATAGAGTGCATATTGTTGTCCTCATAGTAGTTATATAGTGCACAGGATGTAGACATAGTGATTTTTCTAATTATTGTTGGTACAAAAAATTTCTTCTCACTGAACTAAAAGAAAGTAGTTGTACATAGTCCAATATCCCACAATTGCAATGGATTATTGGCAGAACTGGCAATGTTGGAAGCTATTGATTTAAGCCTTTTATAGCTGAGCATACTAATCTAGCTTTATGTTTTATGCCTCATGGTTAAACTTTTCTATTGGGTGGTTAACAGCAAGTTAAAGCAAGACCTGTATAACAAAACATGTAACTTTTGCATCTCTCAAGGTCAGTCAAATCTACTTAGGATTTACCTTGAAACCATGTATAGTACTTTGTAGCACTGTTGTCAGTGTCAGCCATCTGGATGAATCATGGCCATTGCTTGACCAGTTTGCTCTCTGTGAAAGCCTGAGAGAATGTTTTCTCTCTAGGTGACTCTCCTTAGGCACACTATACATCAGTGATCTCTTTCCTCTGTGGTCCTATAATCTCCTTGAACAGAAAATTTGGGATACCACTGAGTTATAGGATGTTACGGCACAGATTCTCTTATGTCTTGAGTCCTCACTGACATTGAAGGGCTAGAGCCAAAATATTGGCAATCCTTGTAGCCCTTGAGGAATATTAGAGTAGGTTTTCATGATCGTCAGTGGCAAAGTTCTTTTATAGACTATCAGTTTCAGTGGGAGTACTTAGGTAATGCAGACTAGTGTGATGTACAAGGTCACTAATTCATGTGTTTGCAGTTGGTGCTGATTGTTGATATTGAGACCTTAGTGTCAATTGAGACAGCTACATGGGGACTCTCGGTGTAGCCTGGACTTCCTCAAGATGGGGATCAACTCTGAAGAGCAAGTATTCTGTGGATGGGATAGGTAGCAGTTAGGCTACTTAATGTTACCTAGCCCCCAAAATGATAAAGCATTGTGTCTACCCTGTGTCGTGTTCATCCAGGCAGCTCCACAGTCCTGCTCCAGCTCAAAGTGTCTGTGTCTACTCTCTTTTTTTTTTTTTTTTTTTTTTTTGTCTTTTTGAGACAGAGTCTCACTATGCAGTTCAGGCTGGCCTTGTGCTCACTTTTGTAGCCCAGGCTGGTCTCAAACTCGCACTGATCCTTCTGCCTCAGCCTCCCAAGTGCTGGGATTACAGGCGTGAGCCACCACGCCCGGCTACTCTCTATTTCTTGATGATGCAAAATTCAGAGGAGGGAGTGGTCAGTAGAAAACATTCCCTGATCCATGGACTTCAAGCAGATCCCACTATCTGGAGAGACTTTATCATCTGCAGATGAGACTGCTCCAAGAGCTCCCATACATCTGGAAATCCATGTTTATTATAGTGTTTTCTTCTACACTACAAATGAAAATGGTTCAGTAGGCATTTGCTTTTTACAGCTTATGCTGAATATATAGGCAAATCCATTGAAATACTTTAAAAATGAATATACCTATATGTGCCTCAAGTCATCAGTGGAATTATACCTGTGGGTGATGGTTTTCTTGATAGGGTGGTTTTCTTGGGGGTCTTTAGATCAAAAACTCATTTATTCTACAGCCAGCAACTCAGCCAAGCCCAAAAGCAGAGGAGGTGTCCGTGGTGCTGAATTATAGACAAAGAGCACTCAGACTAAATCTAAGCTTTTGATAAGAAGGCACACATGGATGGGTGGGTGGGGGGCAGTGTAGGGGTGGAACAGGAAGGAAGGAATATACACACACAAGTGGGGGAACATTTCTGGATTGCTCTTTTGCCTCTTTATTTTTTGGAGAGAGTAGGTGGGAGATGTCCTGAGCAGAAAAGACTAGACAGATGCCCAGGGGTTGGGTGCTGCATTGCCATGGGGACTAACTAATCAGTATGTGTGCCCTAATTTGGAGTCATTTTGTGTTAAGTGTATATAGGGCACTGTGACTCGAGTGTTAAATGGTTTCCAAATGGTACATTGTGTGGTAGGTTTTCTGAGTGAGAGTGTTCCATATCTGTGATATCACACACAGAAAACATTAAATTATAGAAATTAAGTCTTTCAAAATATATTAACTTTTTTCCTCAGTTAAAAATTTTAGGTTTAATTTTGTGAAGTGACATCTCAGAATACGTTGAAAATCTAGGGAGACTTGGAGTCAAATGAGACTGTATATTCCCCCACCCCTTTGTTTCTTTACCCAGAAACTTTTAACTTATGCTAAGTAGAGCAAGTTATGCAGCCATTACTATTTCATATCTTTCCCATTGTAATGCTAAATGTCAAAAACATGCCTTCTGCATCTCAGCAGATATCAGAGAGCATCTAGAATTGCACTCATTCGTTCATCAAACAAATATTCTTTGAATACAGACTATTACCAGATACAGAGCACAGAGTATTGTCATGAAGCTTCAAATCAATATGTTTCATAGGAGAAGGATGCTGTCTTTGGATACCAGTAGATCTAATTCCTTAAATAATTACCTATTAGACAATATAAAAGTTCTAGCTTCTTACTAGGGGAACATATAAATTTGTGAACTCAAAGTAACACTTATAACTGACATTTTCTTGTGTTTACATATAATATCACATGTCTTGCCCATTGCCCTTGCCCTTAGCTCAATTTTATTTTTTAGCTTAATCTTTCCCAGGCAGAAAAACTCTTCTTGGCTCCCATCTGACTTGGGAGAAGTAGGTGTGTCCCCTGGTCCAAGATGTCTATCTCCTACATACTGCTTACTGAAGATGCTAGTGGTCTTCAGGTATTTTCCAAGGTCTAAATGAAGATGTCAGAGTTTAAAAAGTAATCTTATAATGAGCATTTTACATTACTATCATTAGTTACCTGACCTTGTTTGGAAAGCAAGACAGTATAATATGCTTACATTATTGTATTAGTATATTATATTATATATGCCTCTTTGATTCATTAAGAACATTTAGTAAGGGCTTTGCTTATACTTTATGCTTGATAAATTTTATTTGAATATTTGGAATGTCAATACAATATTCTCTGTGAAACTTTTGCTTTCTTGTGTCATAGATGCTGGCCCCAGGGAATCTTGATGGACTAAATGTGGCAAAGTACACGTCTACTTTTGACATTTATATTTGGGTAACTGCCAGATTATAAATGAGTTGCTTTTCCAAGCCTCATTTATGAAATCACCATGAGGCATTCATCTTATATTTCTTAATAAAACACTATGGAACAGAATTTTTTGCATGTGTCAGAAAATTGACTGGGGGCAGAGATAGCCTCATTCACTTTGAGGTCTCCATCTCCCAGTGCCGGCTTGGCTAGGCACATGTGCTTGGTGGTGGAAAGAATGAGAATTTCTGAATGCTGCTTCCACACCTTCACTTCTGTTTTACTTCAAGCCCTTCAAGATTCAGGTCAGATATCATTCCCAGGGAGCCCTCTCCCCAAAACCAGGCAGAACACAACTGTGCATCTCCATGCTATTTAAAATGTGCACCACTCACCATATGACTTGATGGCCATCACTCAGGTGTTGCTATGAAATTTCTGAGCACAGAGACCCTTGTTCACTTATCAGACCTAGACTGATCTGCTTAGAATTACAGGTCATCACAGCCTAAAATGTGGTCATGGCCTGTGCATGTAGGACCCCCTCAGTTGTAGGCACAGAAGTCCCCTTGATCCTTAGCTACACTTTGCAGTTTTAGTTCCCTTTGGTGAACTATGGCTGAAAAATATTAAGTGGAACATTCCAGGGATAAGCAATTCTTAACGTATAAATATCTTCTATTACAATCTAGTCTTATCATTTTATTATACTATTAGTTGGAGTTTCCTGCTGTAACTGACTTTAAAATTAAACTTTACCATTGGTCTGTATATAAAGGAAAAAGCATAGTGTATTTAGGGCTTGGTATTACCTGTCATTTCTGCAACCACTGTGGGCTTTGGAATGCAGCCTCCTCCCTAGAGTAGAAGGACAACTACAATATAATTTTTTTTTTTGTCTTTTTGAGACAGGGTCTCGCTGTACAGTTCAGGCTGGCCTTGAGCTCAGTTTTGTAGCCCAAGCTGGTCTCAAAGTCTCACCAGTCCTCCTGCCTCAGCCTCCTGAGTGCTGGGATTACAGGTGTGCGTGTATTACACCACGCCTGGCTACAATATAATTTCTAGGCAAAACCTCTCATTCCAAAGTTCAGTTGTGGAGTAAGAAGTGTCCAGTCACAGGTGATGGGCAGTGATGAAGGGCTCTTTGGGAAGGGGGAGGTTAGATGAAGTGGAACACAGGCATTGCCAGTGTGATTACGGTGACCCAGGGAAAGAATTCTGTGGTGAGGACCTCAGTCCTGAGCAGAGACAGCCATATATATTAGGGGCAGCCCTCACAGCTGGACTCCAGAGGGAGCCCCTGGATGAAATCTGCTTTGTCTCCTCCTCTGGCTGAGGGTGTGGTGTTTGGGGAACTATGGAATGGTGGGGGCTTCTGTGTCCTCTTCACGTGGAGTCTCCTGGACCCCAGACAGCCATTGGCACTTGTTCTGCCATGGGTCCTGGGCAGACAAGGGTTTGCTTGGTCCTCAGGACACTCTCCCTTCTGTGTGTTCAGCTCACCTTGTCCTGAAGGGATTCCTAGATGTCGCTTGTACATAAGTAACATGCCTTGCAGTTAGTGAGAGACAGGAGAGGAGGCCACATGTGCCCATGAACGGCTTACTTCATATCCAGAGCCAATCCATTTCGAGGGCATTTATGAAATGGCAGCAAGTTAATAGCTTCAAATGTGTTACTTTCTCACCCAGCCCCCCAACTTCCAGCAAGACGTGTCAATTTTACTAAAAAAAGGTTAAGAGCTAGTATTTAAAGTCAGTTCTCCAATGTCAATATGCCTACTAGCCAGTGACATTTAAAACAGGAAATCAGTTGGGGCACAGAGAGGGGGCACCGGTGGCCTCCTGCACCCATCTCTGTGTTGTTCTCTGTATGGCAGGAATCAAAGTCCTCTTGGTTGGCCTTTTATTCTGCTTTGCTCCTTCAGGTCAAGCTTTAAGAAGAGATAGACTCCCCTTCTGTCCACTTAGGATGGGGGTGTGGAGACAAAAAAAGTGGAAAGAGGGTACACAGAAAGGGCAGGCTGCAGGAACAGATGAAGTCCGGGACTGAGCGTGGGGCTCTGTCTTGCAGCCGCCCATTCGGCAGAAGGCGGGGAGGAGAGTGGCGTTAACAGAGGCATCTGGTCCCCCAGCATGGAGCTGTGGCCATGAACTGTGGCAGATGCAGTCTCAGCTGTGACTGGGCACAAGGCATCGGTGTCCAAGCCCGGGTCACAAGCGGGGCCCATTTTAACTGTGACAGTGCAGTGTCAAACTGCCATTCTTTCTTTCCCATGTGTTTTATTTTTTTTTTCCTCTGAAATCTGCCAGCTCTCAGAGGCAGCCTAGACCAAGCCCCCTGGGTTCACAGGCTGGAGGAATGGAGCAGCAGAAAGCAGTGAGTGACATTCAGTGAGGGACAGGACCAGGACGGACACTGAGGACAGGGAGTCAGCAAGCCAGGAGCATGCACAGCAATGCATAAAAGAAAAGAGGGGGTTTGGAGGTTTGTGTGGGGGGCAGAATTAAGCTCCAGTGAAGGGCAGGTGCTGGAGTTGGTAAGTTAAACTGAAGAATGTCTTAATGTGTTGCTTGTGGATTGTGTACATGGGCTCTGGGAAGCTTTGCAGACTTCTTTATCTAAACTTAAGGAAGAAAACCAGTGGTATCTAGAGTCTTGAAAATCACTTGTTCATGGAGGAAACAGAAAACAAAGATGTGGCAGTGTGAGGGGTGCTCTGTTCTGGTGGAACTGCCCTGTGGCTCTGAGGTGCTTGGCACACCTGGGCTTGGCTGATGAGCACTGGCCCTTTTCTGAAGCTGGTGACCCAGGCTGGACACTAAGAGTTGAAACCTGTTCTGGAAGAAACCCACAGTACCTGACCTTTGTTGCCAGGGTGGTCTGTGTGTCTGACTTTCTCCCTGAGTCCCCTGTGGCTGTTTCCCCACTGCCCTTTTTCCTGCTTCCCTTTTGAGTCAGGGCATAGCACATGGCTCCGAGCTCCTAAATCCACGAGCTCTGGATGTGTGTGGTGAGCCCAGCTCTGGCTCTAGGTGAGGTGCGTGTGGAGTTTGTTTACTACTGAGGTTGCCCTGTCCCACAAAGCCTGTGATTCACCCCACGTATTAAAGCGGCAGAGGAGAGTGCACTAAACAGAGCTTTCATCCTGAGGACGGCACAGGCACAGGGCCTCTGTTGTCCCAACCTCTTCCTCCCCACTAAATTATCCCAGCACCCCAGGCTCCCTGAACCCCACACCCTGCACCATCACGCACTGTTTAGGATCTGTTTTCAAGTTGTTGCGGGGATCTGCCGTATGATGACAATTAGGAGCAGTTAGTGTGCAGATGAGACCCGAGAGTGGCAGGTGGTGGGAATGGGCCTCAATTAACTAACAGGCACCAAATCCCTTCCTAATGAGGCTGGGCCACCCAGATGAGCCAGGAGCATGTGTCACTGACAGCAGCCGAGGATTTGCACTGGGCATGTGTGTGTGTGTGTGTGTGTGTGTGTGTGCACCTGTGTGTGTGTACATGTGCAAGCACACATGCTGGTCAACAGGTATCTGGAGCTGCCACAGATACAGCCCCTTCAGTTTTGCAGCTCAGAAAGACAAACTGATGTGGCCACAAAGGACCACAGCATGGGGCAGAGAGCAGGGCTTGGGGCAGCGCAGGGCAGATCCTGCTCACACTTTTTCATCTCTTTGGGTGGCTCCCCTTTGGCCAGTCACCTTCGCTGTGTGTTTGGGTGCAGAGTCAGAATGGCCCCAGGACCAGCAGTCCATGGGACTGGGCCAGCCAGCAGGCAAGGTAATGAATGTCAGAACTGTAATAAAGGGCTGTTGTCTGGAGCAGAATTTGAATTCCAAATCAGACACTGTAATAACGCTGTGAGTGTCATGTTGGGCTCTATGGCGAAGGGATAGTGGCCATTTCCATTGCAAATCTTCTGTGGGCTTTGTGTGAATTCAGCCTCTGAATTTATGTGGAATGGGAACTTCTCTGGCTTGGTGGGAACTTCTAAGGCTTCAAAAATAGAGATTTTTTTCTTTAAATGCAGTGATCGCAGACTGATATTCAACAAAGGATGCATTTCGGTCCCCATAAAGCTCTTTATTTCAAACAGCTCCCCAACAAGGTTTGAGACTTTCAGGAGTAAGATCATTGCCCTGGAGTGCAAAACCCTCTTGTTTTTCTAGAAGTTGAAACAGATCAGATCAGTGGCTCCTGTGTATCCTGTGGTGGTGGGAAGGAGGCAACAGATGATATATGTGATTTGGGGGAGCTTTGCTGGGGACTTAGCCTCTAATTATGAAACCATATCACAGCTATATGTGGGTCAGAGGTGTGTGTGAAACTTATTCTCCCCCCCTGCTTTATTCTTCTCTTGCATCACAGAAATAATGTTGAAAAAGAAAAATGCATTAAAAACCAGGATGGGGCATGTGGCTGTCCCCTCATCCATATGTGTGGCAGTGCTTGGATAATATTACCACCACAAATGTGAGGCTGCAGAGCTCAGAAACAATGGGTAAACCAAGAAGCCACCAGGGACCACCACATGGTCCGCGTCTCTTGTCATTTTCTGATCAGAAGAGTATTTAATTGAATGTTGTATTGTTTCTCTGATTTTGTTGTTTTAACAACAACTGTTGGAAAGGGCAATATTTCTTTTTGAAAGGAGAAATTTGTCCATTTTTATACATCCTGTCAGTTTTATCTTTATATATTTATATCTGTGTGCATTGGAAAAACATAGGCTTTATCTAAATTTTCAGCATAATTTATGCACTTGTTTCCTTGAATAGCGTGCTCTCAGATTTGTTTTTCTCCAAATCTTGTAGGAGTAGCCTTGTGACTATGGGGTTGTAAGATGAGAAGACAATGCAGATTTCATTGTCTTTTTCTCTCCTTTTTTCTTTTCTTCCTCCTTACCTGCCTTCCTGCCTGCCTGTCTCTCAATATCTTTCTTGGCCAAGACTCAGCTCCAAGATGGCTATGGGTCAGTATGTCTCCACAACTTCACACTCTGCAGGGAATGAAATCTATCTTTCCTAGAGATGTCTGATATCTTCCAAGCACACATAAGAAACCAGCCACAGGCCTTGTGGCCTGTAGCATCTTGCGCCATCTGAAATCCTCCCTGTGTGTGTATTTGGGGGAAGGATTGGTCTTATGGGAACCCACATTACAGTGGAGGGAAACAAGACTCAGATGGGTCCAGTAGTTTGCTTGAAGCTGCATAGCACACTAAGAATCTTGACGCTTTCATTTTGATTCCTCTAGAAGTGATTCTGATACAAAGATTTTGATGAATGTGCCTTGTTTGGGAGGTGATTGTAGGACACATTAGAAGGGGAGTGGTGACATGAGATGGAGAAGGGAAGAAAGTCAACTTTAAAATTTCTTTCCACTACAGGAAATGGACTGAATTCCCAGAGACCTATGGCAGCAGTGAAGAGCACTCTGTCTAATCCCTTCTAGGAACATAAATACATGGATGCCTCTGCAGCCTGCTGTCCATGCAGCCCAAAGCTGGCCTCAGGGGCTGTGTGGGCATGGAAATGGCCTGCTCTCCCCAGGCTTGTGTGCTAGAAGCCCAGCCCCTGGTTTGGTGGCATGGAACCTTCAAAGGAGGAGCACAGAGGGAGATCCTGAGGTCATCATGGAAAGTGTGCCCTTGGAAGGGACTGTGCCCCCTTTTTCTGTGCGGCATAAGGCCCCTCTCTCCTATAGGCATTCCTGTCATGTGCCATGAGGTCCTTGCCCACAGCACACCATTTTCTTTACAAGGGCTGTCTCTGCTCAGGACTGAGGTCCTCACCACAGAATTCTTCCACCGCAATCACACTGGCAATGCCTGTGTTCCACTTCATTTAACCTTCCCTTTCCCAAAGAGCCCTTCATCACTGCCCATCACCTGTGACTAGACACTTCTTACTCCACAACTGAACTTCTGAATGAGAGGTTTTGCCTAGAAATTATATCGTAGTTGTCCTTCTACTCTAGGGAGGAGGCTGCATTCCAAAGCCCACAGTGGTTGCAGAAATGGCAGGTAATAGCAAGCCCTTATACATTATTACTGGTTTAATCCACTGAGTTTGTGGTTCAGTATCCCACAGTGTTCAGACTGCTACGCCTACTTTGCTGTTATTCACCTTGCTCCATTAGGTAGCCAGTTCATTTCTGCAGAGTTTTTTTGGTGTTGTTACTTTCACAGTTTCTCCAGAAACAGAAAAATCACAAATGGACAGAATTCAACTAGTCAACTCCCAAGTCACACTACACATGCATCCTATAAGTCATGATGGCCTATCCCCTCTGGTGACATGTTCCAGCTTGGTGACTATGTGGCTCTGGAGTACAAGGTTACAGAATTTGCACTGTCTAAGTGGAGGATGATTTGATTGACTGCACTGCTACTTTATTATGGCAGCTCTAATGTGTTTAAATGATAAGGCTTCCTTCTTTAGCATTGGCACCAATCATTCTTATATTTGTATTTTACTCTCTCTTCTGAACTAAAGACTGGTTAAATAGGACCTTCATTAATATTCCTGGAGTATATTTCTCTACAAATCATCAGCCCCCCCCCCAAAAAAAATGCTTCTAACTTCACTCTAGCATGCCAGATGATAAGACAATCCCTTGTACCCAGACATGAGGGAGATAAAATAGAGGCCCTGGGTCATATGCTTTGAGCCACTTACCGCTGCTCCATGGTGAACTTCATGTACAAAGCCCTTTCCCCCTCTACTCCAAGCCTTAGACTGAGAGATGGCATTTCCCTGTCCGCTTGGAGGGAGCTTCAGTTGCTGCTTTTCCCCCTGGTACTGGGCTATTGTAGTGTTCCCTGGACAAAGTAGATATGTATGTCTCAGCTCCAAAACGAGGAATACCATCTTGGGATCAGAGATGGGCTCAGGGCTTGATTCTTAGTTGGTGTGCTGAATTTCATGAGGTTGGAGGTAAGGCATGCACTATTCTGTTGCAAAATTTCATACTTTTCATTACCAATAAAATCAAGGATCTTCTGGCAAGCTAAGAACCTCCATCTTAATGGAAAGGATGAAGAGGAGCACTGGTTTAAAAAGAAATGCTCTATTTCCAACTATTGCATTTCTAGAGGCTCTAAAGATGGGCATAATAACAATGCTGATATTTATTGTACACTTACTGCACACTAGATATTTTAATGTTGTCTCTGTATTATGTCCCTTTCCAAGTGGACATGGGTGAGATTTAGAAACTAGACCCTCTGGCTCCAGGCTCAAGCTCTCAGCCATCCTGCACAGGCTCCTCTACAATAGAGCTTCAGGGCACACGTTCCTGGCCTCCAAGAACACACACTAGCAGAAACCTATTAGCTTGAAATCTAAATGCCAGTCTCTTTTATTTGATTGTACTTCCACCAATAAAAGGGAGAATGAGGGGCCCAGCGGGATGGTTCAGTGGTCTAAAGCACCTGCTTGGGAAAGCTTGGGTGGCTTCAGGGACTGCGGTTCGATCCCCGATCCCCGATCCCCGATCCCTGGCACCACATGCTGCGCCAGCCCTGCCCTCAGGGTGGGCTGAGCCGGCCATAAAAATGAGTGAATAAACAAACAAAGGTTCTGAAACAAGAAAATAAATAATTTTTTTTTTTTTAAATGGAGAATGAAATTACCCTAAGGGGTCTTGCCCCAGGGCTTGTTGTTCAGGGAACATCCATGCCAGCCTACTTGTACACTTAGATTTGAGGAGGAGGAGTCGCCCTCTGTGGCACTCAGAAGCTCCACAGTATAAGGTTGTGCTGTGTGGGGAGTTGCCCTTTCCTGGAAGGTGCCATCTTAGGCAGGCTGCCCCGGTCTGCACTGGCAAGAGTCTCAGGTGGGCACTTGCTCCCAGGGCCCAGCCTCCTTGCTCACTGCGCCCTCCTCCTTGTCCCCAGCACATCCAGTTTTCTTTTCTCCACTCTTGATGTCCTGCTCTGATTTCTTCATTGGCTGGGACTAAGCCTCTATTTCTCCTTACTACCACAGATCGCTGTGCAGACCCCAGACCCTTGGCAAACAAATGATCTGCCTGTGAACATCCAACGGATCCAATCTGCTGCTTTTCTCTTGGCTTTGTCAGATGATGCAGACAGCCATTTCAAAGTCCTTTTTAAGAAAAAGATGAGTCTAAAGAAATAAAATTAACCTCTAGCAAGAATCCAATGCGCTGGGCTCTTGCTGTCCTTTCTGACTCTGTGGATGCCTCTACTGTTCTTCTTGGCTTCCTTGAGGCCCTCAACCTCTGAATGGCAAGGGGAATGGCCACTTGTCTCACGAGCTGTCTAGCTATCTAGTGTGCACCAGCGATCACTTTGTGATAATGCTTCTTCATCTTTGCATTCATGTATGCATTCATTCATTTGAAAAAAAATTAACTGGGCACCTACACTATGCCAGGGATAATAGCAGGCCCTGGGAATAAAGAGGTGTCTAAGAAGAAATTCAGTCCAACTCCTTTTTCCCTGGTGATGGCTCATGGTTTTGTTTTGTTTTTTTTAACACTTCTTTTTTTAAAATTTTTAAATTTTATTTATTTTTTTCTTATTTCAGAACCTTTGTTTATTCACTCATTTTTATGGCAGGCTCAGCCTGCCCCAAGGGCAGGGCTGGCGCAGCATGTGGTGCTGGGGATTGAACCAAGGTCCCTGAAGCCACCCAAGCTTTCCCAAGCAGGCCCTTTAGACCCCTGAGCCATCCCGCCGGGCCCATAAACACTTCTTTTTTTTTTTTTTTTTTAATTTTTTTTTTCTTGTTTCAGAGCTTTAGTTTGTTTATTTATTTATTTTTATGGCCGGCTCAGCCTGCTCTGAGTGCAGGGCTGGTACAGCATGTGGTGCTGGGGATCGAACTGTGGTCCCTGAAGCCGCCCAAGCTTTCCTAAGCAGTTGCTTTAGACCACTGAGCCATGCTGCTGGGCCCTAGCTCATGGTTTTTAACAGTACTCAGGAATTGCTTCATTTGCTTGGTTCTGGTACTTAGTAGCTGAGTTCACTTGGGTGAGTTATTTCACTTTTCCTGAACCCAGATTTCTCATCTGAGAAGCAAGGTGGGGGGCAGATTGTAAAAGCTACTTCAGAGACAAATGGACCCAACATATGCTCTTGTCACACATGGTGGTGACTGTGGGTGACAATACCTTGTGAACTTTTCCACCCCTCACGTTCACTTTCCATAGCTTTAGTGGCTCACATCCTTCACCAATCTCCTCTCTTCCACCCTCCTTTTCTCCCTGATGCTGTCATGAGAAGGATATTCACACCACACATCCTGTGTGGGCTTGGAGAGAAACCTCTAAAGTCTTCCTTGCTCTGACATTGGACAATTTCATCCTATTTCCTAGACTCTTAGAACCCAAACTCTCTCCTCTCTTGGAGATGGGCAGGGCAGGACCTTATAATTTGTCTTTTCTATGGGATGGACCATGGCTAGGAATTGGGGAGTCACCACACAGCACCCCCATGAGGCAGTTCACAGGACTTAGCTTCAGGGGAGCCCAACCAGCAGTGCAGATTGTGTCTATGCCTCTGATCTGCAGAGGAGCCCCTGGCCTTGGGACCTGTCCCAACCCCAACCCTCACCAGCACTCCAAACATTCACTCAAGGTGATAATGGCCAACATTTGCTGACCCCCCCCTCTATTTTTATACTGTTAATTCAGGTACATTTCAGCAAGTACTGCTGCTATTTGTGAGATAAACTAACTCCTACTGTGACAGCAGTTCTCTCTTGGCTGTAGGTATCCGTTTTAAGTGTCTCATAACTTCACATACTCTCACTCCTTACTCTCTTTCCTCATTTCTGGGTGTCTAAGTTACTCTTCTGTCATTTCTGGGACAAATACCTGACTCCAAAAATGAAGGAAGAAAAGTTTATTAGGCTCGCAGTTACTGGAAGTTTTAGTCCATACTCAGCTGGTTCCAAGGCAGAGCAGCACATGGCAGAGAGCATGGCAGTGGAAAACAGCAAAACAGCAAGAGCAAAAAGGAGGAGAGGCTGCAGAGAGGCTGTCTATCTCTCTTCAGGCTGCATGCCCCAGGCTGGATGCAGTACTCACACCCATAATCCCAGAAGTACTAAAATCCATAATCCCAGCTTTGATCATGAATTAATCTCAAACTCTAGAAGTCCATTCCATGACTGCATGAGGCTTTGTGGGGGACAACTAGACACAAACCATAATACCAGGAGCTCTCCAAATTTTTCTTGTCATTCTCAGGCTGTTGATTCTCAAGTTTTCCAAGAATCAGACTGAAGGCGAAGACAAAGGCAATTAATTACAAAACCCAGACACCAGTGGCCTCAGTCATCACACTGAGGGCCCTGGGGTGAGAAGGCCAATGACCTCCTGAGCTTCCCTAGTATTGAGGGTATGTGAGGCGACATCGGGCACCTTGTGTGTGGTTTACCAAGCCCTCTAGCCTTGTTATCTTCTGTGGATATGAATTTCCCCAGCCTTGGGGATAGGCCCTATATTGCTGCCAGTGCTTACATGTATAGTGGTGCTTCCAAGCTCGTTCTCATTTCAGATGGAAGTGTTTTTCTCAGTTAAACTAACTTAGGAGACAACAAAGTCCCTTGGTGAACTAGAACCACACAGGAGAGACCCAAAGTCATCTGGGTAGATGGAACATGCTCAATCTTCCTTCTTTCCATGAGGTCAGGGCATGTCCTTCAGATGTCAGAGTTCTGGGTCCCACTGAGCTCAGGCTTGATGTCCTGATCATATTTATTTTTTTAAATTTTTATTTATTTATTCTTTCTTGTTTCAGAACTTTTGTTTGCTTATTCACTCATTTTTACGGCTGGCTCAGCCCACCCCGAGGGCAGAGCTGGCGCAGCATGTGGTGCTGGGGATCAAACTGTGGTCCCTGCAGCCGCCCAAGCTTTCCTAAGCAGGCGCTTTATTTTTTTATTTATTTTTTAAAATAATTTTTACTTTTTATTATTTTTTTCTTGTTTCAGAACTTTTGCTTGTTTGTTTTATTTTTTTATGGCCGGCTCAGCCTGCCCTGAGGGCAGGGCTGAGGCAGCATGTGGTGCCGGGGATCGAACCGTGGTCCCTGCAGCCGCCTAAGCTTTCCTAAGCAGGTGCTTTAGACCACTGAACCATCCTGCCAGGCCCCTATAAATATTATTGACAAGGGGGATATTTGAGATTTTTTTTATTTATTAAAGAATGACAAATCTCACAGAATAATAAAAGAATAGTAAAAGTCAATACACTGTATTTTTGTTTTCAAAGTAGTTACTCAGAGTACACGATGTACACATAAAAAGTCCTCTCTTACAAAGAAGAAACAAATAAGAGTACAAAACTTTCAAGTTTGTGAATTTGACACCAAGAAAAAATTTTCAAAGCACACGAGAAGAATATGGAACCACGGGGCAGGTTCCTCTTGCTCTCCACAGTTCTCTCAGTTCACTTCTTGAGAGTCCAGAGAGAATTCCACACGAAACTTCGCTCCAGTTGCGTAATGAGCGCACTGCGCTCAGGGTGACGTCAGCGTCCCAGCGTCCTGTGCACCTTTAACCCGTCCACACCCACCTGCCAGCCTGGGTGAAGCGGTGGGTCATGTGAAGATGTGCTCATCGGCAGGCAGAGACACTGCAGGAGCGAAAGGTAGGCGCTGCTGTTTTTTTTTTTTTTTTTTTTTTTTTAATTCTTGTTTCATAACCTTTGTTTGTTTATTCGCTCATGTTTTATGGCTGGCTCAGCCCGCCCCGAGGGCAGGGCTGGCCCAGCATGTGGTGCCGGGTATCGAACCGCGGTCCCTGAAGCCGCCCAAGTTTCCCCAAGCAGGCGCTTTAGACCACTGAGCCATCCCGCCAGGCGCTGCTGTTGACGCTTTCATTTGAGGCTGAACGTTATGTTAGCTCTTGACAATATTTCCAATTTTTCCCCCAATCATTTATTTTCCTCAAAAAAAAAAAAAAAAAGAAAGAAAGAAAGAAAGAAAGAAAGAAAAGAAACTGTGCTTTCTTCTTACACCTTTGATGTAACAGTTATTTACTGTAAAACAGTAAGAAATAAGCCCTAGATTTCCGGTTATTGTTATGCACAAGCCGATGTCTGTGTCTTCCTTATTTTTGGCTGTTCATTGAGTACATAATCTATCTTAATTCCTTTTACAACTACTTCTTTTCCTCCTTTCCCCTTCCAACATCTCTTATTTCCTTCCCCGTTCTCCAAAGATCTATTTCTCTATTCACCATATTTTATTGTGCTCTTTGATTTATTTATACTTTGTGTTTCTTACATAAGATGAACCCTTGGGTATTTGGGCTTATGTGTCTTATTTCACTGAAGATTATGGGTCAAGATCCACCCACTTGTTTCTACTAATGACTGGCTTACCCTTCTTTATGGCTGAGCATACTGCGCGGTATATGAACACTACCCTCCTTTATCTACTCATCCGATGATGACATACAGACTGCTTTCATGATTTAGCTATTATGAATTATGCCCCTGTAAACATGGCTATAACAAGATGTCTTCGACTCTTTCTGGAAGATGCCTAGAAGAGGTCTTTGAAATCACATAAAATACCAAGAACTAGTGCCAAGACTAACATATGCACAATTTTGAATCAGTGATGAGATTAAATATTATTTAATGATGTCCCCTAAGCCTGGAACTTGACTTGAGGGCTCAGCAATTTTGATTGGTCACAAAGGTACAGGCACAGCAACTACTTCTGTGGTATGTGCCCTACCTTTGCAACAAAATTCAGATTTTCAGCTAGAGGCCAGTGAAAGTGAAGATGAAATTTCTACCTGGTTTTAGCACACTTGCCATGGAGGGAAGTGGTAATCTGCAGGGAACCAAAGTTACCATGCAAGCATTGAAGAGATGAGCTCCAATCTTGCCCTGCTCCTACTGGTGGGCTGTATGAGCCTGGGGGCGTGACAGCCTCTCTAGGCCTCAGTTTACCTCTAAGTACATGGAGACAGTTACAGCACCTACTTAATAAGATTTCTGGGAGCTGTACAGGTGAGTTACAGCACATTTCAAGTCGGAAATGCACGATGGGAATATTTTCAGCTTTTAATTACAGAGGAGAGTTTGCATCTTAAGCTCTGAGAAAGACTAAAAAATTCAATCAGTTCTTTCAAATGCTTCACCTTCACATTTTCTGCCAAAAAGCTTCAAGGTCCTCACTAGTACTTTCTTTCCTCGCACCCTGAATGTATTATTTAGGTACACAGTGGATTCCTGGGAGCTCACATTCACCACAACTTTTAAAAAACATCTGTGAGGGAGTTGTAAAATTCTTGGCACCAAGAAAGAGACATTGTACTTAATTGCTGGGCTCAGGCATGGTTTTGACAGCTACAATACCTGCTCCAACGTTGCCATTAGCCAAAAGTCACCCGTTAAATATGTTTTCTTAAACAGTGACTGATAAGTTGTTATCTTCCAGCTTCTCCTGCTAATTAGACATCATGAGTCAAAGTTAATTTGGTGGAAAACATTTCTCAATTTAATGACATTTATGGGCAATTAGTCACGTTGTGGAAGGGAACACGCATTTACATTTCAGCCTATTTCCAGGGCTTAACAAGAATCTCCTCTTTCCCTGTTGGAGATTTCTTGTTCTCTGAGGAATATGTTCGATGTAGACACCATGGGCCTCCTTGTTATGTTAGAAACCAGCAATTGTTTGCACAAAACAAGCTACCACACAGTAATGAGGTGCAGGCGGAGATAAAATTAGGCTCGGTAAAGGCTTTTGTGTTGTTTAGACCCATGCCTCCGGGCCAGAAGTTCTGAGTGTCTCTTCCAGGGAAAAATACAGTTTCAGACCCACACCTCTGGTCAGCATGTGCCACATGCATATTCTCTCTGAGTCAAAAATGGCTTCTATTTTCAGTGTCACCTTATCTGGAAAAGAGTGAAGAGTTTAGAAGCTGGAGTCCTAACTAAGGACATTACATATCTTTGCCATTTGGAGTTTTTTTGGAGGT
>PVJA010022902.1:0-33663 GCA_004027025.1 Myocastor coypus
TTGATAAGCCCCTAGCTAACCTCATCAAAAAGAGGAAAGAAAGGACTCAAATTCAAGCAATAAGGAATGAAAAGGGTGAAATTACTACAGACCCAGCAGAGATACAGAGAATCATAAATAGTTACTTTGAGAATCTCTACTCTCACAGAATTGAAGCCACAGATGAAATGGACAGATTCCTAGAAAGGTACAAATTACCGAAAAAGAAAAAGAAAGAGGGCCTTGGTCATTCGTGGTGGAGTTAGGAAACCTCATACTCTGTTCTCTGCTAATATGACCTAACAGCTCTGAAAATTCAATTTAAAGATTCTGGTATGAAATCAGGAAGATTCAAATTTTAGTTCCATGATTTACTCAATGTATCACGTATTGCAAGACAGAACCTTTGTGAATCTGTTTCATAATTTACAACAGAAAAATAGACCTACCTCTTCCATGACATTTACAAAACAAAAGAACCCAGACACAAATACACTCTGGATCAGTGTACAGTAAAAAATGCTTCAAAGCTAGGAGTATCCATCCTACTAGTTACTGGTGCCCAGCAAGACAATACTGAAACCAAATTAGGGCTCTAGAGAGGGAACTCTGCAGTGCAAGCAACCATGGGAACCTGATTTAGAGGGCAAGGCAAAGCAGACAGACAAGGCAAGGCAGACAAACCCCCACACAGACTCCATGCCTGGATTCCAAGCAGAGTGACCATCCTCAACAAAATTCAAGAGGAAAAGCCTCACACAACCATGAAACACTTATATCCATAGTGCCAGCAGGCTAGTCTGAGGAGAGTCTAGGGATAAAATCTTCTGGAGGTCAAGATTGGGGCAAATAGTTTGGTGGAGGAATCACCAGAGAATGTATTACCAAATTGTACATGAACATCTAAACATCTTTCCCCAAAATAGTTTCTGTGGAGACACTATTACATTCATAGCAAACAGGCTATTTAATGTTTGCTGCCTGTCAATCCAAGAAGAAAAACAATGTCTGGGTAGCAGCTGTATGAGGGAGAGATGTGACCAAATATCAAGGTCTGGAACAGCAATTCTCAACCTGTGTGGGTCTCGACCCTGGCGGGGGTCAAATGATCAAAACACAGGGGTTGCCTAAAGCCATCGGAAAATGTTATTTATTTGGAATTACAGTTTTGAAGTAGCCATCAAAATTATTTTTTGGTTTGGGGTCACCACAACACGAGAACTGTATTGCGGAGTCATGGCGTTAGAAAGGTTGAGAATCACTGGTCTAGAATCAGACTTCACCTTGCCAAGATCCTCCTGTGTCCTGTAGCCTCTCAGATAGAAAAGAGGACTAGATGGATCTAAACCCATGCACCAATGAAGGAAAGATTCTTGGTAATGCCCACCTGCCTCTGCCAGTAGGGTCAGCACACCTTTCTGGCAGTGGCCTTGTTATGGTTTATGTCTAGTTGTCCCCTCAAAGCCTCATGCAATCATGGGGTGTGGCTCCTATAGACTGAGACTTGATTCATGATCCCTGGGATTGTTTTAGTACTGATGGGATTATCGGTCTGAGTAAGGCTGAGACTATGGGTTGGTCTAGGGCGGATATCCTAAGGTGGAGGGCCTGAATGTAATATAAAGAGTGACAGAGAGACAGACAAGAGCTGTAGCTGTTGCTCTGCTGCCCTGATTGATTGGCTGCTTCTGCCACCATTTTGCTGCTGTTCTGCCGCCATGAACTGCTGCTCTCTGCCCTGTTCCAGTCAGCCTTGGATCCAGCCAAATATGGACTGAAACCTCCACAAACTGTGAGCTAAATAAACTTTTCCTTCCTTCATTTTGCGTGTTGGGTATTTGTCCCAGCAACGAGTAAAAAGTAACTAAGACAGGCCTGAAGGGATTTCTCTTGTAAAACTAACCTGGCATGCCCAGTACTATCATTACTAGATCACTTGAGAGGTCACATTCTTGCCACCACAATACTGCATGGGCCAAACTACTGTATATTGGAACTCTTTAAGTTTTATCCACAGATCTTTGAAATTTGGAAAATAATGCCATTTTTTTCACAGCCATGTAGTTCTGGGCTCAAACTACATTCCCAATACCTTTACCACTTGCCAGAAAAAGCTTCCTAAGCCTGTTGCCTGCCTCCAAAAGGCAGCAATGAAAAACAGGCCACTCTAGGGTTATTCAAGATCATCATGCAGCCTCTGCAACTGATTTGACATCATTAGGACCAGGTGCATGGCACTGAGAGGAAGCCTAGTCTTCTGAATGAGAAGGGCTGCAAGATACACCTTCATCCAAGTGGGTATGCTGGCATACTACTTAGAATACTTTGGTCCTGTTCCCTGTGCCTATTCCTTGCCATAGTTCCACCACTGCCCCAGGTGCTTTAAATTAATATACTTTTAAACTTCACCACAAACACATGAGGTATTCACTATCACTATCTCTGCTCTACATACAAGGAAATACAGAAAGATTAATGAGACCTACCAAAGGCCACACAGCTAGGAAGTGGCAGAAGCAGAGCTAGAGTGGTGGCTGATACCTATAGTCCCAACACTCTGAAGGTCAAAGCAGGGGGACTGCTGTGATTTCAGGGACACCCAAGGGTATACAGCAAGACCTGTCTCAGAAAAGCAAAAGCAGCAGCACTGGAGCTGAAGCTGATGGACTCCACACCCTAGCCTTCACCCTCTACACCTCTCCTGAAGGAAAGACCAGTGTAAGTAGAGGGTACATTCCTAAGTAGACTATTTCTTTGGAGCTCTGTTTTTCACAAGCACAGCACTCATGTCCTCCTTTGCAGCCCAAGCCACAGCCTAGAGGAGTTAAAGGACAGAGCCTGGATTTTCATGGGCTCTAAAGCACATCACCTGTGAATGCTAATGGGCATCACAGTTAGTGCTATGGGATGCACCACCTATAGATCATTCTCTGCATAGAGCCATTCACCCCAGTATGGCTGACAGTTCATAAGTTTGGGAAGCAGATAGAGGATATGAACTCATCTCTGAAAGAACTTTCCACCTGTGCAAAGACATTGAACATGAGCATCGGTTACAACATGCAACTCACTGAAAAAACTGGGCCAACAACTGTGCACTTCAGAGACTCAGACTCACATAAAGGATACCCAGGTCATTTATCACTCAGTTACTCTGGAAAATAAATGGGGTGGGGGGAGGGTCCTACTAATTGCACCAAGATCTTAGGTTCTACATTTCAGAGGTGTGACCATGGCTCATTGTCTTCCCTGCAGATAGACAATCTGCTCACCGCCCTGAGGAAGCTGCTTCTCTCTGCTGCTGGAGGCCAAGACACATTCATGAATCCAAAGACCACGAAACCAATGAGAATACTGACAACAAAAGCACACAGGTAGGCACAGGAAAGACTTGGGCCCTGGGAATAAGAGGTAGCATTTAGATTTCCAGGGGGAGCAAAGGACAGATGTCACACCACAGAAATGAAAGCTTATAGGGGAATGATGATGAGGATCCCTGAAGGGCATGGACGCAGTGCTGGGCTCAACTCTCCATGCCACACTGGGACTGGAGATCAAGGAGAGGGCATATTCCCCCACAGCTTCCAGATGGTCCCACCATCTGGAAGGGTCAAAGTGGCACAAGGTAGAGGCAAAGATTCAGCAAATGCAAAACAAATGACCAGAGCTTAAAATGATGGCATTTGAAGACAACTGAAGGTGGTGAATGCTTTCTGCCCCTCTGATGCACTTGACACAGCTCTGTTCAAGCCGTGTGTGTGTGTGTGTGTGTGTGTGTGTGTGTGTGTGTGTGTGTGCATGTGTGTGTTCATATAAGCAAGGTGATAGAAATGAAACCGTGGCATTGGCACACACTGGCTGCAACTGTCAAGTAGGAAATGACTGGGCTGGGAATGAAGAAGTATCAAATCACAGGCTTCTAGACTTACACTGGGTTTTGTCCCAAAGATATCCTAGTAGAAAATGTATGAAATCAATCAAATATACCTAACCTAAACATAAGCCATAAACAAGATCAGAACATTCATATTAGCTCAGAGTTGGGCAAAGTCCTCTAACCTAAAGTCTGCTTTATCATGAAGTGCAGAGAAGCTCTCACAAAGTACTGAATGTGAAAAACATAATGGTAAACATGTCATCAATATTACTGTAAAGTTAGCCGGGCGTGGTGGCACACGCCTGTAATCCCAGCACTAGGGAGGCTGAGGCAGGAGGATCAGTGTGAGTTCGAGACCAGCCTGGGCTACAAAAGGGAGCTCAAGGCCAGCCTGAACTGAATAGCGAGACCTTGTTTCAAAAAGACCAAAAAAATATATCTATATCTATATCTATATCTATATCTATATCTATATCTATATATATATTACTATAAAGTTGAAAAGCCCCAAGTTGAACTTTAATAATGGAAGATCTACAATGGTTTGTCAAAACATGATGACTATGGACCCAAACCCAAATGGAGTTGGGCCATAACTATTTGAGGAATATTTTTGGACATATAATTCTCATACAATACAATCCATCCCTTTAAGGTATACAATTTAATGGTATATAGTGTAATCATCCTCACAGTCAATTTTAGTTTATTTTCTTTGCCCAAAAAACAACTCTGGGCTTTTAGTCTATCACTCCCCAAACCAGCCAGCTCTCCCACCACATCCTCTGGCAAATGCTAATCTATCTGCTGTCTCTACAGATTGTCTATTCTGGGTATTTCATGTGAATTAAATTGTGGTCTTTTTTGACTAGCTTCTTTAACGTAGCATCATGCTTTCAAGATTAATCTACATTACAGTATGTGTCAGATATTCCTTTCTTTTAAAAATTAAATAGTATTTCTTTTTTTTAATTGAATAGTATTTCTTTGCATAAATGTGCCACATTTTGTTTCAGACATTATAGCTGTTAATATCTTTTATGGAGTCAACATGAACACTTTTTTAATAAATGTTTTTAAACCTTCTTTAAGAATGACTAAAATAGCTGGGCATGGTGGTGCACACCTGTAATCCCAGCACTTAGGAGACTGAAGCAGGAGGCTCAGTATGAGTTCAAGACCAGCCTGGGCTACCAAAGTGAGCTCAAGGCCAGCCTGAACTGCATAGCAAGACCCTGTCTCAAAAAGAGAAAAAAAAAAAAGAATGACTAAAATAAACATCACCTATCAATGTGAGAAAAGCAATGAAAGGATGGGACTGCTGAAAGTAGGATGTCCTGAGAGGTCCTCTGTGGGCACTATATGTCACACAGCCCAGCCTCAAGGACCAATCTCAGACTTTTCCAGACTGTCCCCATGACTGAGGGGAGATGTGATGAACAAAGAAGTGAGCTAAGAAAGTATTTGATGGATGTCACTTTAAAAACTGCATAAGTAGAAGACAGTAATCTGGAGATAACTTCTAATTTCTTTCTTTTTTTTTTTTTTTTTTTTTTTGTCTTTTTGAGTCAGGGTCTCACTGTGCAGTTGAGGCTGGTCCTGAGCTCACTTTTGTAGCCCAGGCTGGTCTCAAACTCCCATCAATCCTCCTGCCTCAGCCTCCCGAATGCTGGGATTACAGGCGTGAGCCACCATGCCCAGCTAATTTCTTAATTTTAAAAATTTCTTTGTATTTTAAGACAAGGTTCTCCTAAGTCACTAAATTGCCCAAGCCAGACTTGAATTTATAATCTTCTTGCCTCAATCTCTCAAGAGTGCTGGGATTACAGGTGTGTGCTACCATGTTCAGTTCCAAAACTATTTTTATAAAAATGCAATATACCATTTGCACTTTGCACTCTCACTCATTCCCAAGTATCCAACAGAGCTGCCCAGAGGCCGCATAACACACTATAATAGGATGACTTCAAAAGACTAAGAACTGGCTACTGGCCAGCGAGATAGCTTAGTCTAAAGCACCTGCTTAGGCAAGCTGAGGCAATTGCAGGGATCACAGTTCGATCCCCGGTACCACATGCTGTGTCAGCTCCACTCCCAGGACAGGCTGAGCCAGCCATAACCTAAATAAATAAAGTTAACAAAAAAAAAAAAAAAAAAAAAAAAAAAAAAAAAAAAAAAAAAAAAAAAAAAAAAAAAAAAAAAAAAAAAAAAAAAAAAAGAAAGAATTGGCTACATTTCCAGACAAATATGAAAGAGAACTGCAAAAATGTAAAATATTATGGCTCTTCTCTAGCAAAACGTTGTTTTGGAAAACTTGGTTTTATGAATACATGTTATTTCTGTGAATGTATAAGTAGCTTTGTTACTTTGGGTTGTTTTTTTAATGAATTTTTTAGTACAGAGTCTACACGGTGCACAGGGTCTCACTATGTAGATCAGACTTGTAGTGATCCTCCTGTTTTCAGCCTTCCAGGTACTGGGATTACAGGTGCACACCACCACGGTCTCAACTGCTGTCTCAGCGCACCCTGGAGGTGGGGCTGGCACAGCATACCAGGGACTAAACTTTAGCTACTGCACTCTGCCAAAGCAGGCACTTTAGTCTGCTGAGCTATCTGGCCAGCCTGGGTTTGTTACTTTTAAATAAACTCATAAATAAGTGTTTCTATTTTCATTTCTAGTTCAATAAGTTCCAGTATAGTCACATAAATAAAAGCCTGTGATGATATCAATAATCACAGTACTAAGTCCAAAAATCAAGACACAAATGTGAAAAGCACTGACCTAGGTATACATTCCCCCCCCCCACCCCTGCCATGAACATGGAGTCACTTCCTTGATTGTGCTCCAGCTTCATATTTTATAACTATCTCCTGGTTTCTCCTCAGAGTCATTTTAATTCAATGGCACTGCCTTATACATGGCACCTTAACCTGGACTTGCTGCAGGTGGTCGCAGAGTCCAAATGGAAATCAAACAGGCTCGTGGAAACAGAAAGCACAACTTTCTTCCCCAGGTTGCCAGCCTTTGCCTTGGCTTTTTTTTTTTTTTTTTTTTTTTTTTTCTGTCTTTTTGAGACAGGGTCTCGCTATGCAGTTCAGGCTGGCCTTCAGCTCACTTTTGTAGCCCAGACTGGTCTCGAACTCTCACTGATCCTCCTGCCTCAGCCTCCCGAGTGCTGGGATTATAGGCGTGCACCACCACGCCCGGCTCAGCCTTTGCCTTGGGAGGACACTAGAAAAGGCTGGGCCCAGTAGAGGTAACACTTCCTGGGGCCGCCTTGGAAATGTGGAACTCCTCAACTATACCATAGGGATCCAATCCCAACCACAGGAGGATCACAAGAGACAGAAAAGTAGGAAGGCTGCCCGAGTGTGCTCCTGACCCATGTTCCCAGGAACTGCTCAACAGTCACTTAAAGGGCAGTGTTAGCCTCAAAGGCCTAGGCTTCAACATCCATTTCCACTCCCCATGGAGGGTGGCCCATATGGGATGCCATCAACAGGATGCTCCAATGGTACCCACTATCCATGCTCTTTCATGTGCATTCATGTTATTTAGATTTGTACATACTAGATTTGTAATGTGTGCATATATACAGTATATATACATACATATATACACACACACATATATATATTTATCTTTCATATATATCAAATATAATACATGAATTGGAGCAAATCACTGGTTTTCAGAATGTAAAGCCCCAGAGGTTGTGCTTCAAGGACCCCTGGTAGATGTGAGGTGAATTTTGGGGTGCAGTGGTCTCATAGGTAAAAGCAGTTTTTCTCCACAAACTTTCATGTATTTTGCACGTGTTTTGCTTTAGGGATGAGGTATTCTGCTCACCTCCTCAAAGAATTAAAAGATGAAAACTGGTAATACTGTGACAGGACAGAGACAGGCTTTCCTTCCAGCCAAATCTAAGGTCCTCTGGGGCAATGTAGGCACCTCACCAGCAGGTCCCAGGCACCTTGCATTTGAGTATGCCAGCATTTGAGTCCTTCACTCATAAGCCCTCCTTCCAACAATATGTGAGGTTGAACCAATCTCTGCAACTTAGCATGTCTTCAGGTCACACAGAAAAGAGTAAAAGAACAAAATTCCCAACATGGCTGAGTGTTCCTGCACAACACAGCCCTCTACGGCACTGCCACCACCTGATCATTGAATTCAATGTTTGCAGCTCTGTACAGTCCGCTGCAAGTGAGAAGTCCTGAGCTTTACTTTGGGAAGCTTTACACAGACTGGGTACACCAGGAACTCCACCCTGCCATCCCACACTCGGCAAACTCCTATCTGGTTCCAGCTGCTGATTCACAGCTCACTGGAGAAATGCAAGAGGCCAGCAATTTCACTGTTTCCATTTAAAAGACCTAGAGATGAATTTTCAAACAAAATCCTTTCACCAAAAGATAGGAGCCACCCACATGTCCATCAACTGAAGAACAGAAATAAAATCTGATACAGCTACACAAAGGAATATTATTCTACCATGAAAAGAAATGATTTTTTTTTTTTTTTTTTTTTTTTTTTTTTTTTTTTTTTTTTTTTTTTTTTGTCTTTTTGAAACAGGGTCTCACTATGCAGTTCAGGCTGGCCTTGAACTGCCTCTGCCTTTTGTGCTATAGGAGGCTGAGGCAGGAGGATTGGTATGAGTTCGAAACCAATCTGGGCTACAAAAGTGAGCTCAATGCCAGCCTGAACTGCATAGTGAGACCTTGTCTCAAAAAAAAAAAAAAATTTCAGATAAATGCAATTTCACAACACTGTGCTAGTAAATACAACCAAACTATGTGATTTAATATGGTTAATTTTATATTATATGGATTTCTGCCTCAAAGAACAAAAACAAACAAATTAAACTGCTAATGGCTCTCAGCACTGCTGGCACAGGATGGGCAGCCAGCAGCTGCCAGCCATTTTCACCCTCCCTCTGCCCTCACACAAGCCCAGTGCTATGAGCCAAGACCCTCCCTGGACTTCAGCAGCTGGGGGGTAATCTAACACTTTTAAAAGCCTCTTCCCTGTTGGGTCTTGACAGCATGCCCATGGCCACAGGATTTTTGGAACATGATGCCATTTGTGGCAAACGGAGGAATAAATGCTAGAGAGTATATAGAGACGAACTTCTGGGGCAACAACTTTGCAAGAAAGAGTCACATCAGGCTCATCAAAAAGTTGCCCTTCCCATTCAAAAACAGGTAGAGCAAGAGAGAGGAATAGGAAGGAGGAAAAAAAAAAGATCAGAAGTCCTTTCAAGGGCAGCTCAGATCCCAGCTTTCAGCCTCACCATCCTGCCCCACACAGCTTCATGGTAGGCATATCAGCACACAGCCAGGAGACACATCTGACTCCTACTTGGGTGAGTGTGGGACCCAAAGCAAAGAGGGCTCAAGTTAGGCATCTGGCTTTCCATCCAGCTCTCTCACTGATGGTGCTGCAAGCCACACCACCTCTCCCCATCTAGTTTGCTTATCTCCTATCCTGTAAGACACCTGTTCATGAAGAGCGGCATGACACAAAGCAATTTGTTAGCCATGAACACGAACACCAGCAGCACAACAGATAATCCCACAGCATGCCAACTGCCCCTGCCTTCTGTGCTATAGAAAGTCATAGCTGTATGACCTATACGAGCTGTCCATGCCCCACCCCACACCAAACTCAAAGGCTGTTAGGCAGGTATGAACCTAGGAGGCAGCTGACATCAGCCCACAAAAACAGCCCTTCTGAGCTCAGGAAAAGAGAGGCTTCTATTTGCTAAAATCATCTAGAAGGGACTTCCCCACTCCCATGGGAGGCTTGATTCCCTGTAGGAACAGTGGTTGTAAAGGCTGGAGGTAAGACAAAGGATGAAAGGAAAAGCATGCCAGCTAAGGGGCCAATTCAACCCTGTAGACCAGAGGGTCATGCATGCCCTGGCCAGACCTCCTAACCACCTATCCAGTCAGTGCTGTGAGGCTACAGCTATCTGCTCTGTCCTCTTGAGCTGTTTCATCTGGGCCTCAGCTTCCTTGACACCTAAAAGGTAGCTGCATAGTTACTTTAGGAAGACACTAGCCTGACGAGCTCAGCTTCTCTTAATCTCTTCTCACTTTGTAATGGCAACTCACACACTCTCCTGCTGAACCGCTTCTCAAATCAAGACTTGAGAAGTAAGATCCACATCTCTAGGTTTAAGGGAGCTTCTGATATGGCTACTGAGGTTTAAGTTCCAGTCTGATGGCACCTAGCCACTTCACTTATTGCCTCTAAAAATTTTTCTTTTCTTTTTTTGACCTGGCATCTTGCTATGTAGTACATGTTGGCCTTGGACTCACTATGTAGTCCAGGCTGGCCTTGAACTCACAGCTATCCTCCTGCCTCAGCCTCCTGAGTGCTGGGATTACAGGCATGTGCTACCATGCCCAGCACTTACCTCTACTAAAATTTCTTAAGAACAGTTCTACTGGGGCTGGCGAGATGGCTTAGCAGTCTAAAGCACTTGCTTAGGCAAGCTTAGGCAATCACAGGGACTGTGGTTCGACCCCCAGCACCACATGCTGTGCTGGCCCCACCCGCAGGGTAGACTGAACCGACCATTAAAAAAAGAAGAGCAGGTCAACTGTTGTATGTTCTGAAAACTAAACCCACACAAGCAAAATGACTATGGCTCATGTGGTCCCCTCAGAGAAAAAAGTTACACCAGTGGCGCAGAGCAGCTCTGTAGAAAGAAAACAGAGGTTTCTCTCAAAAAAAAAAAAAAAAAAAAAAATCATAGAGGCAGACATGGGCCCATTTTCTCAACTGTAACTCACTATAAGGCCTGGTATTTATAAACTCGATCCTTCCAGTGCATCCTATAGTTACTGAGTGCTTTGAATTAATCCTCCATCAGCTTCATAGGCACCTACAGATGGATGGTATTGTAAGTCTCACCTCTCAGTTGAGGGCACAAATACTAAACTGAAAGAAGTCTACTCAATCAACATGGAAAAATGGTGAATGTGAGCCCAAACATGAGCTGAAGCATCCTGCTCTCCACTATCCCAATTCCTCTTACCTTGCATACTAAAATGAAGAGCAGGACTGCCAGATTTCTAGGTCAGAACACATTTCCAAGCAGGAACCATGCACATGCCCTGATCCCATAGCATCCTGAGGCTCTTACCCAGCAAGCGGCTCACATAAACCGACAGTAAAATTCTGGATATATGCCAGGGGACCTTGGAGACACGACCCTTTCTCTGGTTCAGGTGGGGCTCTCAAAAGATGTTTCCACTTCCAATGGCTCCTTCAGTTCCATGTACAACCAGGAGGTGGTGAGAAATTGCATGCAGAAAGTCTACCATGAAGTTTCATGGGTTTGTTACAGAGACTAAGAATGTGGGTATTACCCAATTTTGGATTTTTCTTTCAGGACAAAGAACAGTGCTTCTGGGGCCAGCGAGATAGCTCAGCAGTCTAGGGCACCTCCTTAGGCAAGTTTAGGCAACCGCAGAGACTGTGGATCAATCCCTGACAAAAACATGTTGTGCCAGCCCCAGCTCCACCCCTGGGGCAAGCTGAGCCAGCCATAACATAAATAAATAAAGTTTAAAAAGCAGTATTTCCTGTTCAAAGCAGTCCCAAAGGTGTGGTTACTACCACAAGCCAGCAGTCCATGTGGGGGATGTGAGGTTCCCTACAGCTGAGGAAAGCTACCAATCTGGGCAATGACCTGTGCACTGCCCTGCACCACCACCCACACATGCCTTACCTCATACCCCAGAACTAAGGAATTCAACTTAGGGCATGGCTCTATTCCTGAAAGCAAAGATTAACACTTATCAGAGGCAGAGAGATCAAACAGGACTTTGGAAAAATCCACATTGGGCTTCCTATGGCCTAAGCAGGTTGCCGGATCCCTAAGGTTTCAAATGTTCCACCTATTAAACAGAGATAATCCCTCACCAGTTTAATGGGTGGTGGGGGATGCTGCATACCCCCTCAAGGCTAGGAGCTAGAAATCCATTACATTGCTGTGATGGGTTATTTTGGCTGTAACAGGGACCAAACTTGGGACCTTGTACTTGCTAGGCAGGTACTTATGCCACTGAGCTATAACCCTGGTGACTGCTGTAATTTATTTTGCATTGCATCAGCTTTATCACCAATTTTCCCAGACAAAAACAGACCATGTTTGTTGGTTGAATGGTCCCGCCATGAGGAAGGAGAAAATGTAGACCTGGGATGAAGGCTGGCACAGGAACTTCCCAGAACTGGACACTCTATCATAGGGCCACTGCAGAGTGGCTTAGTGGCTTTCAGCTGGTTATCAACCTCTCAGAAAGTGTTCCCTTCTTGGCTAGGAAGTGGAGAGGCATGTTTCACCAGCCCCCCACCCCTGAATCCCTCCCCCTCCCCCCGCAGCCTACAAAGCTTGTGTGAGATCATAACACTTGACTCAGAATAGAGACGCTCAGGAGGTTGCTGAGGGCCAGTCCTACAGGCCATCCAGAGCCACCACCAGTGCAGCATGCAACCCCCAAGCTGAGCCCCAGGGAAAGAAGGAACCAGAATGTGTAACAGCTCCAGGCAAGAACCAAGCTGTGGTTTCCATGTGAACTAGGAAGACCTAGACTGAGAAAACCAGTGAGTGAGTGAGTGGGTGAATGAGAGGTTTGGAAGATTCCAGTTCCAGCCTCCAGAGACAAATCACCAGCAAATCAATCCCCTAGGGGTCACTATCTCTATAGGAAGTGATGATGCCATAGGAGCAATGTAGCAGATTGACCTGTCTGGCAGGTCTGCACATGGGTTCTCACCTGGGGAAGGAGCGGGGATTAAGACAAAGACAGGGCAAGAGACAAGAGAAATGGAGACAAGACAGGATTCTGATCAAGTCTCGTTTATTGAAGAAGTGAATGGGGTTTAAGTAAGGATAGCAGGGGAAACGGAATCTGCGTCAGCGATTACCTTGCAACCAGGGGAGGTCTTAAGACACAAGGAATGCTCTTGTTTCAGCATTACAATAGAGAGGCTCTCACAAGGTGGCTCTCCACAGCAGATCAGTGTTATTTGGTCTCAGGGCAACTGTGAGACTACTTCAGTAGCTAAAACTATAGCTGTATGGCACATGTGCCTGCCTGGAAAGTGCAAGGTCGTGTGTATGAACCCTGGTCCTGCAAAAAAAAAAAAAAAAAAAAAAAAAAAAAAAAAAAAAAAAAAAAAAAAAAAAAAAAAAAAAAAAAAAAAAAAAAAAAAAAAAAAAAAAAAAAAAAAAAAAAAAAAAAAAAAAAAAAAAAAAAAAAAAAAAAAAAAAAAAAAAAAAAAAAAATATATATATATATATACATATATATATATATATAATAATAATAATAATAAATAATGAAAAAAATAACTAAAACTAGAGCAAGCACAAAATCTTCTGGGGCAGAAACAGCCTCTGGGCAGGATATGAAGTTCTGGGCTTCACTCATCATCCACAGCCCTGCTGCTTTTCCAGTGTCATACGTTGTATTTGTGTATGAGATTCCTTTAAGAAAAGGCTCCAAGATTTAATGAAAGCCTGAAAACCATTAAACTGGTCCAACTGTGTCATGCAGGCAGGAAAGGGCAGCCTGGGAGAACAAGTTTCCCAGGACAAAAGAAGGGCCTGTTTTCTTAGGGTGAATGCTTCCAAATTAGCATCTAGTGCTCCTGTATCTCACCCTGAGCTTCCCCACAGCTCTGGTAGTGAGCAGCACCTGTACCTTCCTTTACCAGGCTGAAGGCCTCTCTACCCAGTTTAAGGTTAAATAGCAGCTTGAAAATAGTTAAAGTATAAAGATTTAAACCAAACTCCTTGATTTTAGCTGAACAGAGTCAGGGTCCCTGTAGTCTAGGGATATCTCCAATAAGGGCTCCTCCCCCAGGTGAGGCCCCCAGCACACTTGCTGGAATCACCATGGAGGGCTTAGAAATTCCATGGCTGCATCAGCATACAACTTCCCTGCAAAAGGAAAGTGGGCATCCATTGTACAGGTGTGAGACCCTAAAATTACCCTCTTGGATTAACCTGTACATTTGTGCCAAGAGAACACATGCAAACAAAACTTGGAGAAAAAGGTCAAGAAACATATTAGCAACCAAAGAGAAAAGCTAGGAGGCAACTGTCAAACACTGGGTGAGTACAAAGGGCCAAGACACATAGCTCACCTGGCTAGTAATGGGGGAAGAGGGTACACATGGAGGCCTGTCCCCCGTTTACTTTTACTCATTCCGCACAGGCAGTTTTGGGGATAATCTCACTGGGCTCCAACCAGAATCCTACTCTCTTCTGCCTCTGGATAGGGGGTAGGATCAAAAGCCAAAGAAAACTTCCAAACACACCAAAGGAGTTACCAAAGATATAATATTCACAGAATGCCCAAATTTGGTAGAAGGAAACCAAAGGCAAGGGAAGAGAAGGCATAAATAGGACCAACAGATAGAAGACACCCAGCTCTCCAGGAACCTTCCAATCCTAGGCCATCTATAGGACTCCACCAGGAAAAAGGAAGTGAGGAGCAGCAGCACAAATATCAAGTGTGGGCCAGGATTGCAAGAACCAGCAACAGGGCCCACTGGCACTAGGATGGTGGCTGGTCTCAACTGAATTATGCTGTAAGGTAAAATATAGACAACATAACTTACCTTATGTGTTGACATACTATTTAAATATATCTGGTTAAAGAAAAAATAACTAAAATTAATTTCAGGGCTGGGGAGATAACTCAGTAGAATAAGCACTTGCCTGGTAAGTGCAAGGTCCTGAATTCAATTCCTAGTACCACCAAAAAAAATTAAAAACTAAAATTAATTTAATTTCTTTTTATCATCTATTTTTCTTTCTTCCTTTCTTCCTTCCTTCTCTTTCTTTCTTTCTTTCTTTTTGGTGGAACTGGGGATCGAACTCAGGACCTTGCACTTGCCAGACAGGCACTTGTGCCCCTGAGCCACCTTCCTAGCCCGCTTCTTTTTACTTTTTAATGGGCAATTACAAAAGTTTAAATCTTATGTAGCTTCCACTATAGCTCGACGGGGCAGAGCTAGGCTAACAGGGTTTGGCAAGGTATGCTCATATGCCAAATCTAGCCTGCCATTTGCTTTTTAAAGGCTCAAAACCAAGAATGATTTTTACATTTTTTAATAGTTACATAAATACCTACATAAATGTCTCAATGTTGCGCACTGGCCTACAAAGTCTAATACTATATTTGCTACCTGGTCCTTTAAGAAAAAATTTCCAGCCAGGCGTGATGGCGCATGCCTGTAATCCCAGCACTTGGGAGGCTGAGGCAGGAGGATCGGTGAGAGTTTGAGACCAGCCTGGGCTACAAAACTGAGCTCAAGGCCAGCCTGAACTGTACAGCGAGACCCTGTCTCAAAAAGACAAAAAAGAAAAAAGAAAAAATTTCCAATCCTAGCCGGGCGTGGTGGCGAACGCCTGTAATCCCAGCACTTGGGAGGCTGAGGCAGGAGGATCGATGTGAGTTCGAGACCAGCCTGGGCTACAAAAGTGAGCTCAAGGCTAGCTGAACTGCAGTGAGACCCTGTCTCAAAAAAAAAAAAAAAAAAAAATTTCCAATCCTGATCTAAACTTTAGAAATAATTAAGTACTATGGTAGATTACAAAAGGAATACAAAACAAGTATGAGGTATGTGTGGTATGATTTTTAGATTCCTTTTTTTCATTTTTATTGAGGTAAAATTCATAGACCATAAAATCCACTTTAAGTGAACAATTGAGTGGCATTTAGTATTTTTCACAATGTGTAATGAGCCCTTCACTCTTGTTCTGTAACATCATTTCATCACCCTAAAAAAAGGCATCACCAATCCAACTATCAGTCACTCACCACCACCCTTCTCCCAGCTCTGGTAACTACTAATCTGTTTCTATGGATTTACTTATTTGAGACATGTCATAAAAATGCAATCATACTCTACGTATCCTTCTGTGCATATTCTTTTCTTCCTTTGGCATTATATTCTTTTTTTTTTTTTTTTTTTGTCTTTTTGAGACAGGGTCTCGCTATGCAGTTGAGGCTGGTCCTGCGCTCACTTTTGTAGCCCAGGCTGGTCTCGAACTCGCACCAATCCTCCTGCCTCAGCCTCCCAAGTGCTGGGATTACAGGCGTGAGCCACCACGCCCGGCTTGGCATTATATTCTTTAGGTAAGGTGTCTCAGTACTTTGTTCCTTTGAGATCATATGATACTCCCCTGTGGAAAAACACAAGTTGTTTATCTACTCATCCATTGATGGATATATGGATTTCTGTTATCTCTTGGCCTCTTCAAATACTGCTGTCATGAGCATTAACATACAAGCGCTGGTTTTAAACGTACAAGTTTTCAATGCTTTCGAGGATACACTTCAGAGTCTAATTGCTAACTTACACCGTAAGTCTGTATTTAATTTATTGAGGACCTGCTGAAGTGTCTTCCACAGAAACTGCATTCATCATTTGATTTTCACCCATAATACACAGGATTCCAATTTCTTTGCATTTTCTTCAACATTTATGAAATGGGTTTTTAGATTTTCAGCCATCCTAATGGATATAAAGTGGTATCACATTATGGTCTTGCTTTGCACTTTCCTGATGACTAATAACACTAAGCATCTTTTCATATACTTTTCAGCTCTTTATAGTGCAATTTTGTGTGTTTGGGGTGTTTCACACACCCTCTGTCAATGCATCATGCAATGTATAATCTTTAATATTACTTATTAAAGAAATAATTAGTATTACTAAATCTTCTTCTAATATATATATTTTTAAATTTAAGTATTTGGTACCGGGTCTCAGTATACAGCTCAGACTCATAGTGATCCTCCTGTTTCAGCCTCCCCAGAGCTGGGATTACAGGCATGTATCACCATGCCTGGTCTTGGTGGCTGGCTCAACATGCCCTGAGCAGGGCCAGCACAGCACGTGGTACTAAGGATTGAACCTGGGTCATTGTGCTTGCCTAGGCAGGTGCTTAGACTGCTGCACTATCTCCACAGCCCTAATCTTTTAAAAAAAAATGAGCATACTGGGCAGGCAAGATAGCTCAGCGGTCTAAAGCGCCTGCATAGGCAAGCTTAGGTAACCTCAGGGACTGTAGTTCCATCCCCAGCACCACATGCTGTGCCAGCCCCACCCCCAGGGCAGGCTGAGCCAGCCATAATATAAATAAATAAATACAGTTTAAAAAAAAATTTTTTTAAGTGAGCATATTTAAGAATGTCATATAAACTATGAGAATCTTGAAAAAATGTTGTACTGACCACTGGTCCTAGCCCACCCTTGTACCACTCTATGGCGATAGGGTCCACAGAATCAGATCAAAGGGACTAGGGGACCCAGGACAGATCAAGTCAAACTTCATTTCCAGATAAGGAAACAGACCTGAGAAAGGAAATTCAACCCAGTTCCCATATAAAAGCAACGAAAGGCAAAAGACTAGAGTTTGGACACAGTGGCTCCTTCCACAAAGAAGCAGAAGAACTAGGAACCCTAAAGACCCATCCAAATGCTCCTAAAGACCCATCTTGATGCTGAGAGCCCTGCAACCCAGATCTGCTTCTACTAAAATCACCAATTTTCTCTGATCTACATCCCAGCCTCCTTCATGCTTCTCCCCTTCTGTACAATTATCACATGTAGGTTCCCTCTACTGGCTCTTTCCTCCTGAGTGGTGACACTCACTCCCATGACTTCAGCAACCACCTCTACATGAAGGAACCCAACCCCACTTTCTTATGGGCACCAACCATTACCTCCTAATGCCTGGGTGAATGACTCCACCTAAACTACACTGGACATCCATCTTCATAAGCTCAAACTTACCAGCATATTTTTGATCCGTTCTCAACCCTAAACGTATTATAAATCTGTTAGTCCCTATTCTGTTACAGGTATTTCCGTCCTGCCGAACATCCTCAACCCACAATATGCTACAGAAAAGATCTGTATAGCAAGCAATATACCTGGACTTCCTCCACGATCTCTACCAGATCTGCCTTTAGCCATAGGATTTTCTTGAAAAATAAGTCTGAGAGCCAGGCGTGGTGGCGCATGCCTGTAATCCCAGCACTTGGGGAGGCTGAGGCAGGAGGATCACTGTGAGTTCAAGACCAGCTTGGGCTACAAAAGTGAGTTCAAGGCCAGCCTGAACTGCATAGCAAGACCCTGTCTCAAAAAAAAAAGAAAGAAAAAAAAAAGTCTGAGAAATTTTTAAAGCTAAGCAGCTAAGCATAAACTACAAAAGAACTAAGTTTTAGAGACTATTAAAAAATCTTAACCAAAGCCTTTCTTACATATGAGGTACGAAATGACAAACCATAAAAGAAAATAGAGGGCTGGGAAAATAGCTCAAAAGCACCTGGCTGGCAAGCATAAAGACCTGAGTTTGATTCCCTAGTAGCTTATGCCATGCCTGGTTCCTTATGGTTCCAGGTATACCATGTTGGCCACCAAAACCTAGTGTGATGGCACATGCATGTAATCCCAGCACTGGGGATAGGAAAAGCACTATGATGTGTAATGAGATCCTATACCAAATAAAGAAATAAAATTTTAAAAACTAATACGAAAATATAAGTTTAATTCCATTCATTGTATTTTATATTACTTTGGTGCTAGGGATTGAACCCAGGACCTGACATATTCTAAGCTGACCATCTATCACTAAACTACATCTCTAGCCCCAACTACATTCATTGAAAGTCTACTAAGTGAAAAAAGAAAACCAATCAGCAGTAAAGAGAAAACTGATACTTGAAAAAACTACTGGCCACATATGATGCAGATTACTATTTAGAAGATGCTCAAATTATGCTCACATGCCCCATCCAGACAGCTGCCTATTTTTCTAAATAAAGTTTTATTGGGACACATACTTATTAGTTTATATATTATCTACAGCTCATGCCACAGAGACTACCTGGAACATAATGGGCTAAAATATTTGCTATTTCATTTTTATAGAAAAGATTTGCAGACTCCTGACCCAAAATATATACAGCGCTGACGAGATAGCTCAGTGGACTAAGCACCTGTGTTGGTAAGCACAGACACCCGGGTTTGATCACCAGTTCCTCATGCTGGCTGGCCCAGTCCCTGGGGTGCACTGAGCAGGCCTCTAAGTCCAGGCGTGGTGGTGCATACCTGTGCTGGGGGGGCTGAAAACAGGAGGATCACCACAAGTCTGAGCTGCAAATTGAGACCCTGTACCAAATACATAAATGAAAAAAAAAAAAAAATACAGAAAACACTCACAAATTAGGATTGGGGGTGCACAGGTCAACTTTAATCCAACAGAAAAACAGCCAAACAACACAAAGATGCAATACATCAAAAACAAAACAAGCCCCTCAACAAATATAGCAGAGGTTTAACCTCACTGTTTTTATTTTTATTTTATTTATTTATTTATTTTTTGTACTGGGAATTGAACTCATGACCTCATGCTTGCTAGGCCGGCACTGTGCTGCTGAGCTATCCCTGGCCACCATTGGCAATTATTAAAGAATTAAATCATTTCATAATATCTAGTCATGGAAATGTTACAACAGAGCCTTTTTTGGAAGGCAATTTGGTAGTATCTTTAAAAAAAAAATGTAGTGCACTTGATGTCAACCCAGCCATTCTATTTTTAGATATCTGCTCCAGAAAAATACTTGTATTCGTGCTCATAAGCACACACCCAAAAGCATTTATACAGCCATTTGCTTAAAGCATTCACTATTTATAATAGCAAAACTCATCAGTAACCTCAATGTCCATCAGTGAGAGATGGAATGTTAGCACTATATCCCTACAGTCTAATAGGCAAAATGACTAGTGTACCTATATGTAACAGGAAAAAAAAACTAAAATACTGTTAAGCAGGGGGTGAAATCATTACAGTGCACATGCGTACAAACAATTCAAATCTTAAAAAGTTCAAAGGTAGATTTGAATTTATATGTACACAGAGAAATGCACAGGAGGACCGAAAGAAAACAGGAGTCTGTAAATGAGGGATCAGGAACTGCAAGATGTGACCACTAGTAATACTGGACTACACCTCATTACTTACACCAAATCACTAAGAATTCCAGTGATAAGAAGGCAATGAACTTTTCTGCCTGAGAACAGCATTCCTGAGCACCTTTGAAACATAACCATCTTTGACACTGCTCTCTTCATAATGTGACCTTGAGATGTCCTCATAGGCCCAGAAAAGAGAAATAAATGTGGTTTAAGAATTTTGGCCAACCCTGGGGCCCAGCGGGATGGCTCAGTGGTCTAAAGCGCCTGCTTGGGGAAGCTTCGGCAGCTTCAGGGACCGTGGTTTGATCCCGGGCACCACATGCTGCAGCAGCCCTGCCCTTGGGGCGGGCTGAGCCAGCCATAAAAATGAGTGAATAAACAAACAGAGGTTCTGAAACAAGAATAAAAATAATAAATAAAATTTTTAAAAAAATTAAAAAAAAAGAATTTTGGCCATCCCTTTAGGCATTTTATACACCCTTCAACTGTCTTCCAGAGTGAATTTAGATTGCATTCCCCTGGTAACTACTGATGGTAGGCACTTTTCCACATGCCTCTTGACCATTTATATCTTTTTTTGTGAAATGGTCTGCTGAAATTTTGCTCATTTTTAAGCTGTGTTTTTGTCTTATTGAATTGTAGAGTGTTATCTTTTTCATGTAACAATAAAAAAAACTTTATATGCTGTTAATGAAAAAAAAAAGAAAATTCTGGCCATCCTTGCACTGAGAAAGTAGTTTCCCTTCTCCAAGTTTCAGTCTTCTCACTGGCAAAAGGAAGTGGTTAGATTAGCTGATCTCCTAGTCCCTTCCAGATCTGATGCCACAATACAAAGTAAGCCCTGGAAAAAGTTAGTGTACCTCTTGGAGAAAAACAAACAAATAAAGCCCACAGCTGAAGAAATAAAGCCCAAATCAGAATGCTGGGAAGAATGTTAGCTCCTGGGAAGACAACATCCCAAGAGCAGAGCCATAAAGTTATTCCGCCCCTCTGGGTTGGGTGCCTGTGCCTGTGCCTATGTAAGAGGGGGTGGCCTTGATCACTGATTTATCTTTCAGCTTGGATGGTCTATAACAGCCTAAAATAAGCTAAGGGTGGGAAGCGACTGCAAGAAGCAGGGGCTTGGGGGGAGACTGATGGGAACCAATTGGCTGAGGTTTTCTAATAGAGACAGAAGGAGCAATTGGGTGGGGGAGGGCAGAATACAGAGAGCAGCAGCAAGGCTGTTCACAAGAGCCCTGAGTCTCCCTCCATTCTTTTCAAGAGCAGTTTCTGAAAGATCTCAGGAGGTAGGATGCTAAATTAATCTCTCCCAGCACAAATAACCACTCCCTGGCCAGGCCTGGTGACAAAAGCCTATAATACCAGCACTTGGGAGGCTGAGGCAGGATGATCAGTGGGAGTTCAAGATCAGCCTGCACTACAAAAGTGAGCTCAAGGCCAGCCTGAACTGCATATAAAGTCTCAAAAACACAAATAAATAAATAAATAATAAATAAAATAACCCCCACTCATTTCAAGAACTATGGCTGCAGGTTTGCCCTGGAGATCTGACCCCTGTTTCAAAACCCACAATTCAACTTTGTGTTCAGAGAAATACTATAGTATTTTATATTTGCCTCTCTCCTAAATCCAATTAATAACCAACAGATTTAAAAAAAAAAAAAAAAAAAACAGTACCAATTCAATCTGAGCTTAAAAGTCAGAAAACCCACCCATCCTAATGGCATAAATACCTAATTTACCAATTTGGGCAGTTAAGTATGAATCAGAACACACAAACCTTTCTTAAAGCAACCCTTTGCCAAAGCCCAGAAACTTCTTAAGTCAAAATCAAAGTTGACATTCTGTGGGCTTTTTTTTTTTTTTTTTTTTTTTTTGTTAAACTGTAAGGAGAAAAACTTTAATAAAATATACTTCTTTGCCGGGTGTGGTGGTATACACCTATAATCCCAGCACTTGAGAGGCTGAGGCAGGAGGATCGATTTGAGTCCGAGACCAGTCTGGGCTACAGAAGTGAGGTCAAGGCCAGCCTGAACTGCACAGCGAGACCCCGTCTCAAAAAGACAATATAGGGGCTGGGCGGGATGGCTCAGTGGTCTAAAGTGCCTGCTTAGGAAAGCTTGGGAGGCTGTAGGGATCCCTGGCACCACATGCTGTGCCAGCCCTGCCCTCAGGGTAGGCTGAGCCAGCCAGGAAAATAAATAAATAAGCAAACAAAAGTTCTGAAACAAGAAAAAAAAAAAAAAGTTTAAAAAAAAGACAATGTGTGTGTGTGTGTGTGTGTGTGTGTGTGTGTGTGTGTGTGATACTTCTTTGCTTTTCACAACAGTTCTATGGTGAAAGTAAGGCTGGGATCACTACCATCAATTCACAGATAAGTAAATTAAAACACACAGAGGTAACCATCCCCTCCAACTTGCTGAAGGTCATACTACTTAAAGTGATAGCCAAAACTAGAAGGAAAGTCTCCCAGCTCCTCCTCAACACAAACTGTTTCCCAGGGGAAAAAAAAAAAAGATGAGAATAGAGATTTGAGTTTTTCTGTCTTCAAAGCTCACTCCCTCCCCTTAAGAACACCTTGGGTGTTCTTTCTTGCTTAACCTGACCGGTCTCAAAAGCCCCTGGTGTCCTCACAATCTGCGGCTTTGAAGGCTTGAGAGTTTCATTAAGCTTCTTGATCTTCTGTCTGTTGGAAGCCAGGCCCAGTGCTTACAGCACCACCACTGCCGCCTGACTGCCAGCAGCTGGGGGCTCAAGACTATGTCCTAGGCCATAACCCTTGCCCTGACACCCCACTCTAGTTGGCCCTGTAAACAAATAAAATCCCACTTCCACTTAAGTGGCATTAAAAACAGCCAGGCCTAGGCACTTCTAAGCTATGTTTCTATCTAAGAGGTATTTTGTTTTGTGTTGGGGGGGTGTAAAAGGAGTGATACAACTAGGTCATACTGAACTGGAATGTAAAGGGAGCTTCCCTGGCCTCATTCAGGGAGTTGTGGGAAAGCTACGATGAGAACAGGAGCATAAGGGACTGAGCGAGGAGGGTGTACAGATACAACCCAAGGTCCCTCAGGATCCTCAACACGAGGAGCTCAGGGAGCAAGGAGACTGACTGGACAGCAGAAGGAGACTCCAATGACAGTGGGGACTGCAATCAAGCCTTGGAGACATTTCCCAACACAAATCTCCCCTCTCCTAAATCACTCCAGGGTGGGGCATAACTATGTTTTTCTTGTCTGTGGCTCTCTGGTACTGGAGCCACTAAATTAGTCTAAAGCCCTCAACCGTCAGCAAGACCTGGAGGAATGAACCAACTTTCCCAGGACTCCTCAATTCAAGAGCCATCACAGAACTAGGACGGAAAAGGAAGAAGAGTAGCCTGCACCTCTCTCCTCAGCAAAAGCCTCTGGCTTACATTCATGAGCAACGTTCTCCCAAAACTGGAGACCATGCTCTCCCGTCCCAGGTGGTGACAACAACTTAACCTCACAGGTGGAAGCCCGTGGTCCACCCAGACAAGACAAGCCCTGGGCCACTCTGGTAGACAAGCCTGAGTCTGGCCCTAAAACAGAGTTGGGGTGGGGGGATCCTGCACAGCAGTAGGCAACCCCCAGGCGCTTTGTTCCTAGTAAGAAAAACTAAGCATTTTTGAGTCACCAAAAAGCATGAATCACACAGCAGGGGTATGGGAATGGGATAGGATGTTATTTTTCGGATTACTTGAGAATTTTCCCTTTGTCCCGGTTCTGTCAAGACTCTCCCGACTCCATCTCCAACCCTATTTCGCCGCCGCCACCACGCGCACTCACGCATTTTTTTTTCTGCTCCATTTTTATTTTCCCGGAGGCCTTCCCAGGCGCCACCGCCCCCGGCCGGTCTCGGGGCGCGTCTCGGCGCAGGACCGGGTGTCCTGGGCCGCGACCCCGCGGCGCTCGCCCCGGCTGCTCACCTGAGTCAGGTCCTCGTCATTGAGCAGATGCGACTCGCGGGGCTTGAAGCAGTTCTGACACTTGCTCTTGTTGAAGATGTTGGCCTGGAATTTCCTGCACGGGTTCTCCTTGGCCGCCGACATGGTCGGGGGCGGCGGCGGCGCAGGCCCGGCCCGCGCGCTCCCGGCGGGGTAGGGCTCAGCGCGGACGCCGCCGCATGTCCCGCCGGCCGCCGCAGGCCCGGCCCGGCCTCTCCCGCGGGCCCGCTGCTCTGCTGTGCCTGGGCCTACAGCGCGCGCGCCGCCCCGCGCCCGCCAGCACTACCACCGCCCGGCCGCTGCGGGCCCATGGACACGGCCTCGGCCCGCTGCCTCCCGCCGCGGCCGTCTCTCAGACACCGGTCGCCGCCGGCCCGCTTGTCGCGCCGCCGCTCCTGCCCCGGGTACCCGCGGCCGCTGCAAACGGGAGCCCAGCGCTCACGCACTCCGGGCGGGGCCGGGAGCGGCGGGCAGCCGGCGGCGGGCGGCGGGCGGGGCGGGCGCGTGAGGCGGAGCTGCACTGGTGTGATAGACGGCCAGATTAACCAATAATAATCATATACTGCCGCTAACAAAGAAACGCCTGAGCCAATGGGCGTCAGGGGCGGGGCTGAGGGTGGCCAAGCGCAAGGTAAGTTGTGCAACTAAAGAAGGTGGGGGCTCCGGGATGGGACGTTCAGGTTTGGTGGACGGGTGCCGAGGCCAGTGGGCCTGACAGCTGCTGCGGCGGGGCGGGGGCCCTCAAGGGTTGAAGGGAAGGCGGAGCCAACCTGGGACGGGTGCTCCACAAGCCTCTTGCTTCCACGGTGGCCTTTCTTCCCGCACCCAGCCTATGCACCGTGGCAAAACAATTACCTTAGCACCTACTATGTGCCAGGCCCAGTAGTCGTCAGAGATAGTATTATCAATAATAAGAGCTAGGGCTGGGGAGATAGCTTAGTGGAATGAGTGCTTGCCTGGCAAGTGCAAGATCCTGAGTTCGATCCTTGGTACCACCAAAAAAATAAATAATAATAAGAAGAAGAGCTAGGTACTGTACCAAGTGCTGCAAACGCTTTAGCGCATTTAAGTTCACAACCTCTCTGTAATCATCCATATTTTACATATGAGGAAACCGAGGAACAGGATAGGAGATGGTGTTTCCAGGGATGACGAAGTTTGCAGCCTCAAAAAACTGTCACTTCTGAGAAATTAGTAAACATTGACTCCAGCAGGTCTTCCTTCATTATGTGCTTGAGGAAATGAAGATTCAGATATTCAGACATCCAAAAGAGTCATTTGCACAGGGTCATTCTACTAGGAAGGAGCCAGGCTGCCACAGTAGGGTTCCATCATCCAGTCACCTTACCAGAATCAAACCTGGAGGCACTGTTGAAGCCACTGGTTGAAGAATGGAGGGTTCCAAGGAACAGGAAAACACACATTTTAGGAGTTTGTGAGGGACTTCCAGGAGCAGCAAAATGGATATAAGGAGATCCTGAGAATTTCACTGCAGCTGGAGGTAGAGATGGGGCAAGAAAGGGCAAAAAGGAAAGGGATAAAGGGCTGGAACCTGATGAGACTCTTGGGTTTCAGTAGCAGGCATGGCAGTCGGGAGTCATTGTGGGTTTGTAAATGAGGTGAGCAAACTCAGCCTTCATAGTGGAAGTGACTTTGAGCTTGTGGTGGCAACAGCAACAGCAGCTGTTGCTTAAGGAATGGGACAGCTTCAGGACAAGGAGCAAATGCTTCTAGAGCTATGTACTTTTCCACTGATCATCTGGTGACTGTCCAAAAGAAGTGGATTTCGACTTTGAGTAAGAAATGCTTTTCTGCAGAAGGAAGGCAGATCAAAGTCCTTCAGCAGCCTAAGGGGGGTCGGGGGGAATCTCAGCCCCACCCTTAAGCTCTGCAGTGTTGGGCACCTGCCAGATGCCTCAGTGACCACATATACAAAATTGACATGATTGTAGTATTAAGAGACATAATACTTATAAAATATTTTGCATAATGCAATAAAACATTAAATGGTGAATCTAAGCAAAGGGTGTATACTGTACTATGCTCATAACTTTTCTGTTGGTTTAAATTTTTACAAAATAAGGGAGGGAATTGGTAAAGGAACCTGACAATTCTCGCCTACACTGAATATTCAGAAAGAGATACTGATAGTGGCCTCTAGGGAGGAGAGCTGGGTGGTTGCAAGGTGACCTACTTTGAATTTTCCTTCTAATCCCTTTTGTTCCTTTTGGATTAGATATTACATACATATACAATTTGTTTTAAGGTAAGTTTTTTAAAAGTCCTACCAATACCTCATGGCCAATGCAAATTTCACCCTACTAAGAAAATGCTTGTCATAGGCCAGGGAGATAGCTCAGTGGTTTAAATGCCTGCCTGGCAAGTATATGATCCATAGTTCAATCCTGGTATTATAAATAAATAAATAAATAAATACTTGTCATGTCGTGTCCTGTGTCATGGACTCAGAGGGTCCACAGCAGGACATGTAAAGAAAAATGTGATTCAGAGATCCAGAGTGTTATGGTTTATGTCTAGTTGTCCCCCCAAAGCCTCATGCAGTCATGGGGCAGGGACTTCTATAGATTGAGACTTGACTCATGAGTCACTGGGATTATGTATTTTAATACTGATGGGATTATGGTCTGAGTACTTCTGGGATTATGTGTGTAGCTTAAGGTGGACAGGCTGAAGTGGACAGCCTGAATGTAATATAAAGAGAGACAGAGAAACAGACTAGAGCTGTTGCTCTCTGCTCCACTGGTTGGTCGGTTGCCTCTGTCAAGATTGTTGCTGTTCCGCCACCATGAACTAGATGCTCTCTGCCCTATTCCACTCAGCTTTGGGCCAGCCAAATATGGACTGAAATCTCCAGTAACTGTGAGCTAAATAAACCTTTCCTTCCTTCATTTTGAGTATCAGGTATTTGTCCCAGCAAAACGAGTAAAAAGTAACTAAGACACAGAGGTAGCTTGCCTAGCAAGGAATCACACTCAAGCAAATTGAAACATGGAAGTAGAAGGCAGACAGACATGTTCCCTTTGGGCATCATAAAGGTTTGAATAGGGGGCAGGAGGGACCCAGCCATCTAGATAACTTCACACAAAGCTCCTGGAAGAGGCAGCTCATGGACTGAGTCTGCAGCTGAGTAAGACAGAAGCACCCAGGGGAGAGGCTCAAGGCTTTGAAAGGAAAGGATGCGTCAATGGACAGAGACCCTCCAGATCGGTAATGCAACATACCATGGAGAAATGAAAGGAAACAGGTGTGGTGGTAGTGGTGGAGGTCGTGGAGGTACTGGTGGTGGTAGTTGATGGTATGCTATTTTCATGTGACAAAAGATATCAGTGCAGCTCAGGACACATCAGGAAGTTATATATTATCACAATTTATACCCTGTAGCTGAGGCTTTGAGCCCACATAGGGTGGCACCAAAGTGGTCTGGACTATGAATTTAGGGTTTTACTGTTTTGTTTTGATTTTTTTCCACTGCTAGGGTTCTAACCCAGAGGCTCATGTATACTAGGCAAGGACTCTACTACTGAGCTATATCCTCATTCAATTCTGAATTTTTAAAATTTTTTATGAAGTGCTACAGGGGTTGTTGGTCTGGAGAATGAATTAGAAGCAGAAGATCTGAAGCATAATCAGGAAAATCACAACAGACCATAAAGCAGAAAAGATAGGGGCTGAACTAGAACAGTAGGAGACAATAAGTAACTTTGGAAAATGCTAAGAAGGTAAAATAGGGAGTACATGGTTCAAAACTGGATTATGCTAAGGAAGAGTGAACCAGCCCAGATTGGAAACAGAGCAGGTCAAAACTAGACTATGGTTATTAGTACCTTCCGGATAGGGATGAGTTTGGGTTGCCACTCCATTTCCCACGTCTAATTCAGTGCCTGGCACAAAATAAGTATTCAATAAATGACCTGAAACAAACAAACATATAGCTCATGGCCTTATATTAACATATCTTATATTGAAGTATCTCCCCCTACAGATTATAAAATCCACACAGACAGGGTCTGGGTATTGTAGTCTTAGATTCCTTTTCCAGGTGGCCTGGAATAGTATGTTGTGCCAGGCTCAATCCTCAGTGTGAACGTGTTATGTTGGTTAGTCTATACACTCAGGTTTGGCTCACTATTGTCAGCATCTCAGTGTATAATGTACATCTCCAATAAACAAATAAGCAAGAAAAGCATCCCAATGCAAATGCAAATGATGATTTCCATACCAGCTCTCAGGTATGAAAAATTATGCAGATGTTTCCAGTTCTCAGGTATGGAAAACTAGCTTCCCAGAGTTCAACATTTAACAAACAACCCAGCCACCCACTCCTAGGTAGTGCCATCTTAAATAAATGCTGATGTGCACCAAAACCACGATTGCTCTATGATTCTAAATGACACCTGTGAAACCTCCTTTGCATGCTATGAGCAGAAGTTACACACATGCACCCACACAGATCTACTATTTTGACCTCCATCACCATAGATTAGCTTTGTCTGACCTTGAACTTCATTTAAATGGAATGTTTTCTCTGCATCTAGCTTTTTTCACTCAGTAGCATCTCTGCAAAATTCATACATCCACACTTTTACTGTTGGCTTCTCCCTTTCTCCCCAGTCCCACTCTCTCTCTTTTTTTGTTTTTGTTTTTCATTTTAGATATTTGGTATCTTACTACACAGATCATACTTGTAGTGATCAGCCACCCCAGACTGGGATTACAGGTATGCATCACCATGCCTGGACTCTGTCACCAGCTCAGTGTGCCCTGGGTGCAGCATGCGGGACTGGAGATCAAACCCTGGTTGGTCCCTGTGCTTGCCAAAGCAAGCCCTTAGTCCACTGAGCTATCTTACTGGTTCCCCACCACTTTTTGAAATGATCTCATTAAGGCACCCAGGCCAAGCTTGAACTTGTGATCCTCCAGCCTCAACCTCCCAGAGTTCTGAGATTATAGCCATGTGCCACCAAGCCTGGCCCACACATCATTCTCTTTCTGCCTATATCTCATTGTGTATATACACTATAATTTATTGACACGCCTGTGAATGCCATTGGGGATGCTTCCCATTTGGGACTACCATGGATAAAGTGGCAGTATATAGTTTTGTGCCTGTTTTTGGTAGACATCAGCACTTATTTGAGGTGAGACTATCCAAACAATGGCTGGGTTGTTTGGTAATGATATGCTAAATTCTAGGACACTGCTGCAGTTTTACACACTCAAGAGCTGGACTCTCTCACCATTTCTCTGCTGAGAATTGAGCATAAGATTCATTAGGAGGAGTACATTAATGCTACAGACTGAAGGGCCTTCTAAAGCAGCAGTTCTCAACTTGTGGGTCGTGACCCCGGAGGGGGTCGAACAACAAAAACACAGGGGTCACCTAAAGCCATCGGAAAATACATATTTAAACCCATGCTATGCCATGGTGAAATGTTATTTATTGGAATTAGTAATAAATATTTCTCAACATATAATTAAATATTATTTTTGTGATTAATCACTATGTTTAAATTATGTTTGATTTGTAGCAATGAGAATACATAATCCATATCAGGTATTTACATTCTGAATCATAACTGTAGCAAAATTACAGTTTTGAAGTAGTCACCAAAATTATATTTTGGTTTGGGGTCACTGCAACATGAGGAACTGTATTGCGGGCTCACAGGATTAGAAAGGTTGAGAACCACTGTATTAAAGGGATCACTGCAGCTGTTGGAATGCAAGAAAGAATCTGTTTTTTTAAATAAATGTACTGAAGAATTCTTAACTTTAGATCCTATTGTGGAAACAGTAGAGAGACCCATGGTTTGCAAATCGTGGGATATTTCTAGGTTCCCATTCTTCAATATTCAAATTTAATCAGTGTCTGCAGGAGATGGAATGTCACACAAGGTTTCTAACCAGTGAACGAGGGAGGGTGGGAAGGAAAAGACTTTAAGGTCAGGTAGACTAAGGATCATCCCAGAAGTGGCCATGTCTCAGCTGGAAAAAACATAGTGGCTAAGCCTCCCAAGTGTTGTCTCCTGCTTCTATAAGATAACTTGTTCAGCAGAACAGTTCTACTCTTTTCTCTGGAGTCTTTGACACAAGTTCATTTGGGTAGTTATTGGGGCTAGGTCATCTGGTGTCTCAACTGAGACCAGCTTAGTGGGACCCTGCCCTCTTCTCATAGTCTCCAAGTCTCCATTCCCCTGTGACCTCCCCTTATACTCTGCAGATCTCAGAAGTTCCCCAGAGTATTCAAAGTGGCAGGAATCAGAAGCTACCAGTCCTCTTAAGTCAAGGCCTGATACTTGCCTGAAGTCTATTAGCTCCAGGCACAGGCTGACTCAGGCTCCTGGGGGCAGAGGCTGCACAGGGTGTAAATCCCAGGAGATGGGGTCATTGAGGCCACCTTTAAGACTAGCTACCATAAATAGAAGCCACTTCATAAGATTGTGAGAACTAGGCAAATTAGTCTATGTGACAAGTATAGAACACTCCCTGAAATACATTATGTGCTCAGCAGTATCAGCATTTATTACTATGCCTAAGACCTCTGCCAAAATCTGGCACATTTTTTAAATAAGCCAGTGAGCAATTGCTCTTCCACTGCTCAATTCTGCTGTTGTTATGTGGAAACATTCATAGATAGTATATATCTTAATGCAGCTGTGTTCCAATAAAGCATTATTTATAATAAACAGTGGACCAAGTTAGGCCATGTTTCCTGCATGTTGGCTTTTCATCAGCTTACAGATGTGGAAACTGAAACACAGAAAGTTCATGGGCTTTATTCAAGGTTATACACTTAGCCGGGCGTGGTGGCTCACTCCTGTAATCCCAGCACTTAGGAGGCTGAGGCAGGAGGATCGTTGTGAGTTCGAGACCAGCCTGGGCTACAAAAGTGAGCTCAAAGCCAGCCTGAACTGCACAGTGACACCCTGTCTCAAAAAAAAAAAAAAAAAGGTTATACACATATAGTAAGATGCAGAGGTGGGCAGGGGTCTTAATAAGTGCTGTTGTGTATAACCTTCAGTTAAGAGAGTTATAGGCCTATCCTGATGGGAAAAGGGTGTAGGCCCCACTCTTGCCCAAGGCTCAGACTGCTGTCCTGAAAATGAGATCAAAAGTTCTCAGAGGTTCCTCCCAACTAAGACTTTGGGGTACTTTTCTACAGCAGGGACCAAATGACAGTTGTCTTCAGGTATGTGCAAAGGAAGACTGGCATGTATTAGACAAAAGAAATCCAGTAGAAGGGTAAATACATAACCCTTTGACCTACTAATTCCACTTCTAAAACAACAGGTCATAAAATTGCTAGTGTAGGTGCACAGCAATAGATTATATAGCAGGATGTTCACTGTCCTGTTAATCTTAATAGAAAATTAGAGATACTCCAGTTGTCCAACAACAGAGCATCATTAGAGAAACAAATAATGGTTCTTTGATACAGTGAAGAACAACAAAGTTAAACAGATAGTGTTGAGATGAAAATGGACCATAAAGTACTATGAAGTTGAAAAATTAGAGGAATCTAGGTCTGGTGGCTCCCGCCTATCATCCCAGCTACTCAAGAGGCTGAGGCACAAGGACCATTTAAGCCTAGAAGTTCAAGATCAGCCTGGGAAATAGAGTGAGAAGTAAATAAATAAAAAGGCAAACTGGACTTGGAGCCACACACTAGTGATCTAGGAGGCTGAGCTGAGTTTCACAAGTTTGAGCCCGATCTAGGTAACTTACCAACTAAGTTGTCATGAAAAATATTAAAATTAAATAAAGAGTTGTAAATATAGCTCAGTACTAATTCCCCAGGGGTCAATCCCCAATACTGTAAAGAAAAAAGAAAAAGAAAAAGCATGGGTATATGTTTAGATTTTTAAAAACCAGCCTTTGTGCTTTTGCTCATCTGGAAAGAGCTCTGCAGGCAAGCGCTCCATGACCCTGCTTCAATACAATCTGTGCATTACAGACCTTGCCTCAGGTGCACGCCCAGCCATCATAGCTCCTATAATTCATCAAAGCCAATCAATCCCAAGTCACAAAATTTCATCCATCAATATCTCAGGGCATGTCTGTGTAAGATCAAACTCTACAAAAAAGTAACCACAGTATTATTAATATGCCCATACAAATAATAATATCATCAAATGGCCAGTAAGTAATTAACCATTATCTCATAACAACATGACTTGTTTTTATCTAGAAAAAAAAAAAGTTGAAAAGGAAAAAAAAGGGCGCCAGGGAGATAGCTCGGTGGCACAAGTGTCTGCCTGGCAAGTGCCAGGTTGTGAGTTTGAACCCTGGTCCCATCCAAAAAAAAGTCAATCCAGGCCGGGCGTGGTGGCGCACGCCTGTAATCCCAGCACTCTGGGAGGCTGAGGCAGGAGGACTGGTGCGAGTTCAAGACCAGCCTGGGCTACAAAAGTGAGTGCAGGACCAGCCTCAACTGCATAGCGAGACCCTGTCTCAAAAAGACAAAAAAAAAAGTCAATCCAGGAGGTGGATGTACAACTATCCTGGGGTTTCATTTAGTGATACTTATCAAAAGCCTTAAAAATGTTCTTATCTTTTCCCCCAGCAATTCAAACCCACGAATTTACACTATGGGGGGAGAAAAAAGTAAAGAGGAACATAAACAATGCTTATTGAGTGTGTACAGAGAACTTGCCTGAAAAATATTTGTTAAAATCAAGTTCCAACACTGTTGTTTCCAACTCTTTTTGTAAAAAGTAAAACAGAAAGTAATGGAAGCATCTGACCTCAGGATACTGGCTCAGTGAGTGATAGCAGATCCATGGAATGGCATAGAGTATTGTGTTGACATTCAAAATAAGGTTCTAATAACATGGGCGGATACTGCTCTCTCTAAGAAGTGGAACATAATCCCCATCTCCTCCTGCCCCACTTCAACTCAAGTGATCCTTCTGCCTCAGCATCCTGAATTCTGGGATTATTGGCATGTACTAGCATACCCAGATAATCCCTGTATCCTCTTGAGTGTGGGGTGAACCTTTTAGGTTTTATCCTAAGTATGGAGTGTGAAAAGGGGAAATCCCATTTGCAGAACCTGGCAGATGTTCTCTTCTCATCCCTGCAACAAGCCAGGATCTCCAGGAATAACATTCAATGATGAGGACACCTCTGTCTGTGGTCTGCTTCCGGAAGCCATAACCCCAGCTTCATCATACAAGAAACATTGCAAATCCAAATGAGATATGTTCTACAAACCCCTGAGGGCTGTGGAGCCATGAAGCCTATGAAGAGCAAGGAAAGTCCTCAGAAAACTCTCCAGGCCCTGAAAACCTGAGGAATCCCCTGATACTCCATACCACACGGGCCTCCTTGATAGAATCCTGGGACAGATAAAAGGCACACATGGAGGAACTGGTGAAATCTTAATAAAATCTTTCACTTGGTTTATACTATTTTACTAATAGTAACTTTTCAGTTTTTACAGATGTACTACATGATCATTAGCATTAAAGGAAGATGGGTACAAGAAAAGTACTCATTTTGTAACTTTGTTCTAAATTTGAAATCATTTAAATTTTTTTAAAAAATAGGACTATTGGGGCCCGGCGGGATGGCTCAGTGATCTAAAGCACCTGCTTGGAGAAGTTTGGGCGGCTTCAGAGACCACGGTTCGATCCCCGGCACCACATGCTGCGCCAGCCCTACCCTCGGGACAGGCTGAGCCAGCCATAAAAATGAGTGAATAAACAAACAAAGGTTCTGAAACAAAAAAATAAATAAATAAATAAAATAAAATAAACCTTTCTTCCCCTCCATAAGTTGTGGAGGGTGTCAGGTGTTT
>PVJA010022903.1:0-33711 GCA_004027025.1 Myocastor coypus
TTTTTTTTTTTTTTTTTTTTTTTCTTTTTTTTTCCAATATGGACAATTTAGTGAAATTTTGTATAAAAATAAATAAAATTAAAAGGCCTGGAGATGCAACTCAGTGCAAAAGGCCTGGGCTTAGTTCCTTCCTTGTACCACACACACACACACACAGAAAAAAAAAGTTGTGACATTGATGCTACAGACACTGAAATGCCACCGGCTTAAATCACTTTCTATAGAGGCAGAGAAAGCCAACCACGAGACTTCCTGCTTTACCTGCTGTGCTCAAACATCGATGAAGAGGAGCTAACAGTGGCTGAAGCAAATAATTTGCTGCCAACTGTGGGTGTTCTTTAGACATGGTGATAAACGTGGTGGTGGCAATTCTCTGGAATTGTCGTGCCGTCAGTTTATCTTGAAAGTGAAATAAATCCAGAATCTACAACAAAAATTATATGAAGTAAATACCAAGTTCTTTGCAACGAATATAGTTCATTAGCAAAAAAAAAGAAAAAATTACAGTATTTCTTTAAGCCAAAAAATAAAATCATGGCAATCAAACTGTCTGAACAGATTTATTTATAAAATCTAGTATCAAAGAGTACAAGAGCTAAAGAAACTGTTTTTTATTTTTTAAGTTTTTGTTTTATTCACTTATTTGGTACAGGGTCTCACTATACAGCTCAGACTCAGTGATCCTCCTGTCTCAGCCTCCGCAGGACTGTGATGATAGGCATTCACCACCTCGCCCAGTTTCAGGCAGGGACAGAACACCTGGGGTTCCAGGGTCAGTGCAGCATGCAGTACTGGGGCTCGAACTTGGGTCCTGGCACTTCCCAGACAGGTGCTTAGACCACCAAACTATCTCTCCACCCCCAAAACTGTTTTTATGGCCAGCTGAGCCCGCCCCAAGGGCAGGGCTGGTGCAGCATGTGGTGCTGGGGATTGAACCGCGGTCCCTGAAGCTGCCCAAGCTTTCCCAAGCAGGTGCTTTAAACCACTGAGCCATCCTGCCGGGACCCCCAAAACTGTTTTTAATAAAACACTTTATCACATTTATAAGCTATGTATTCATCGTAGATAATTGAGAAAAACAAGTTTTCAGAAATAAAACTAAAATGTTCTCAAATAACTATACACAATTCTTGGTATGTGTTTTCCAGTATATGTTCTGCATATTTCTTTCATCTTTTTCATTGAGATCACACTTAACATTTAGTTTTGTGTATTGCTGAAGACCTTTCATATAAATTCCTCAAAAAATATACTTAAAATTGCTACAGTGGCACACATGCACTGCTCAGAAACTAAAGTAAGAGAATCCCTTGAGCCTAGGACTTCAAGGCTCACTCGGGCCAGATATGATAGTGCACCCCCATAATCCTAGCACTCAGGGGGCTGAGGCAGGAGGATCACTTGGAGTTCAAGGCCAGTCTGGGTTCCATAAGTGAGTTCAAGGCCAGCCTGAGCTAAATACTGAGACCCTGTCTCAAAAAAAAAAAAAAAAAAGACTAAGCTGGGCAATAAAATAAGACATCATCTCAAAAAGTGAATAAATAAAATAAAAAAGAAATAAGCCAGGCATGGTATTGCATGTCCACAATCCAACTCTATAGCAGGGTCAGGCAGAAAAAATGCATATTCAAGGTCAGCCTGCTTCACTTAGAGAGACCTTGTCTCAAAATAGAATTTTAAAAAGAACTGGAGATGTAGTTCAATGGTAGAACACTTATAAGGTATGTGCAAGCCCCTGAAGTTAACTTTCAATATTAAGAAAGAATATTTAACCTGTGAAAATGCATTAAATGATTCCCCAATTTCCAAATATTCCATTTCTCCTCACAATTTGCTATTATAAACAACACAGTCACTCGGGAGGCTGAGGCAGGAGGATCAGTGTGAGTTCGAGACCAGCCTGGGCTACAAAAGTGAGCTCAAGGCCAGCCCGAACTGCATAGTGAGACCCTGACTCAAAAAGACAAAAAAAAAAAAAAAAAAAAAAAAAAAAAAAAAAAAAAAAAAAAAAAAAAAAAAAAAAAAAAAAAAAAAAAAAAAAAACACAGTCAACTGAAATTATCTGCTTGAAGTATACAAATATATTTGAGCCTAATGTGTCTGAATTATCCCAGAGAAGAATTTGCTTTTATTCTGAAAAATAAGCAACCAATAGAAAAGTTCAGAGAGAAGCACAATGCCCCAGTTTGATCCCCACTATCTCAAAAAAAAAGAAAGAAGAAAGAAAAAAAAAAAAGTTCAGAGATAGCTCACTAGAATAAGTGCTGGCCTGTCAAACATAAGGTCCTGAGTTCAATCCCTGGTACCGCCAAAAAAAAAGAAAGAAAAGTTCATTTCTGATTGCTGATTTAACAGTGATTCTTCTACTTTTCGCAGACAAGAAAATTTTCTGCCTAAAAACAGACTTTGGCATTACCAAAGATAGACTCAGCGAGCCTAAAACTTGTTGTTGCTTTTAAATCATTTCTTAAGTCCAGACACTCCAGTTACTAGTTTTAGAAAGTTTTTGCTCATCATTGCAAGTAATAATTAGTATTTTCCAAGAAACATCTTGGAGCCAGGGATAGAGGTGTACACCTGAAATCCCAGCTACTTGGGAGTATTAAGGCAGAAGCACTGCTTGAGCTGAGGAGTTCAGGGCCAGCCTGGGCAACATAGTGAGACATTCATTCATTCATTCATTCATTCATTCATTCATTGCAGTACCAGGGATTGAACCCAGGACCTAGCACTTGCCAGGCAAGCACTTATTCCCTGAGTTATCCCCCCAGCCCTCTTTTTAAAAAAATGTATATATTCTTTTTCTTTTTTTTAATTTATGTATTTGGTGCTGGGTCTCACTACATAGCTAGGACTTGTAGTGATCCTCCTGTTTTCAGCTCTCCCAGCACTGGGATTACAGGTGTGTGCCACCATGCCCAGACTCAGTACCCATTCAGCGTGTCTGGGGGTGGAACTGGTGTGGCATGTGGTGCTAGGGATCGAACCAAATCCTGTTCGCTGCACTCACCTAAGTAGATATTCAGTCCACTGGGCTATCTTGCCAGCCCATATACATTCTTTCAACTAGTCATTTCAACTCTAGAAATTTTTCCTATAACACCTGTACATGTCCCAAAGATTTATGCATTTTAATGGTAGTATAGTTTGTAATAGCAAAATAATGAAAATAACTCAAATGTCCACCAATAGCAGACAATTAGATAAATTTGGGAACATTAACCAAACAAAATACTAGGAACATATGAAAAGGAATGGGGGTGAGACATATGGAGAACTAAGGTGTGTTACATACATGCACCAACTACCCAAATGATGACTTACAATCATTATGTACCTCAAACATGTACTAATAAGAAGAAAAAAAAAAAGGAAAAGGGAAAACAGAAATAAAAACAATAAAAATAGGGCTGTGAGATAGCTCTGCAGTAGGGCAGATAAGCGCTTGCATGGCAAGCTTAAGGACCAGGGTTCAATCCCCAGTAACATATGCCATGTTGGCTTGGAAGCACAGGCTCACTGTGCAGGCCACATAAGCAGGGCATGGTGGCACACATCTGTAACTCCAGTGCTGGGAAGGCTGAGACAGGAGGATCATTATGAGTTCAAGCTGTGTAGTGAGATCCTGTCTTTATCAAATAAATAAATAAATAATTTTTAAAACAAGAAAAATAACAAAAGAATGAAATGACTCTATGAAATGGCACAGAAGTCATAATAAAAAGTGTGATCGAGATATATAGTAAAAATTATTACAATAGAAGACACACTGCCATTAATTTCCTTCAAAATATTCTTCCTCATTTCAAACACACTTATCCCAAGCTCTAAGCAAATTCTGTTGCTGTTCTAGAAGTCTTCTTTTATAAGTGTCTTTATGAGGTGTGATCACAATATAGTAAATGTTCCTCCCAGGTGCCATCGAATGGAAAAGTATTACGAAAACATTACAGTGGGTCTTCATCCACTTTATTCAGTGGATTTGGTATCATATGACTTCTAGCTCACCCCCAAGTCAAAATGACTATGAAAGGTAAACATTTTAAATTTTTTTGTGTGTGTGGGTGCAGGGTCTCACTATAAGCAGCTTGGACTCATGGTGATCCTCCTAAACATTTTAATTGATATTCAGGACATGGAAACAGCCATGACAGCTCAGCTAAAGCCATGAAAGAGGAGTGCCAGAACTGCTTTGGAAGGTGGCAAAAGCAATGGGAAGTGTGTTAGGAACAAGGAGGAATAGTCTGATGGGATTAATGATAATGTATCTCTTACTGTAATGAATTTTTAAAACATTCACTGTATTTTTCAGTTATACCTGATATTATTTTTTTTAAATTTTATTTATTTATTTATTTTTTCTTGTTTCAGAACCTTTGTTTATTCACTCATTTTTATGGCCGGCTCAGCCCGTCCCGAGGGCAGGGCTGGTGCAGCATGTGGTGCCGGGGATCGAACCGCGGTCCTTGATGCCGCCCAAGCTTTCCCAAGCAGGTGCTTTAGACCGCTGAGCCACCCCGCTGGGCCCCTATACCTGATATTATTAAGTGGAGAAATCAAAATGAAAAACAATGCACATAGCAGGTTATCACTTGCATAAAAATTAGAATTACATATACACATATGCCCACATCTAACTCTACATACACCATACATATGACTATTCCTGAAAAATAAAATTGATGGCACTGCTACCTCTGAAGAAGTATCTCTGGTAGACAGACTTTTCAGTTTAATCTTTTCTGCTTTTTAAATTGGGAACACAATGAAACTTTATGGTTTCATACACTAGTTCTAGAGCAAGTTGGCCTAGTCACTTACAAATGTGAAGGCAGGGCTTGCCAGATAGCTAAGCAGATTAAAACACCTGCTTAGGTAGATCACAGAGTGCTGAGACAGTGATTGAGACTGGGCATTTTATGGTGCACACCTGTAATCCCAGCTCTTTGGGAGGCTATAAACAGGAGAATCACTATAATTCCAATCTACCTAGTAACTCTGTAGACTCTGTAGACTCTGTTCTAAATATACTTTAAAAAATAAAGGGCAAGGCACTTTTCCTTTTCTTAGAATGCTGAAAGCCAGGACCTCAACACATGTTAGGAAAGTGCTCTCCCACTGAGCTCCAGGCCCAACCCTGGGAGGTATTTTTAAACATAATAGTTATGTTTCCTTCTTCCACAGGTTTTTATTCCCTTAGAAAGCCTCTCCAGGAGGATTGCCATGAGTTCAAGGCTAGCCTGAGCTACAAAGTGAGTTCAAGGCAGCTTGGACTATATAGTGAAACTATGCCACAAAATGACAAAAAAAAAAAAAAAGAGAGAGAGAGAGAGAGAAAGAAAAAGAAAGAAGAAAGAAGGCCTCTCACTCGACAATACACATAAGAGGGCTGGGGAGATATCTCAGCAGAATAAGCACTTGCCTGGCAAGCACAAAGTCCTGAGTTCAATCCCTGGTACCACACACATACAAAAAAAGACTTGTAAAAATTTTAAGATAAATAAAAAAGTTTTTTAAAAAAGAAAAAAAAATACTATGTTGTTCTTACTTCAATTTTAGAGGAACATTTAAATAAGCAGATAATCCTTGAATGATCAAAAGAAATTAGATGACTAGGGCTGGCGAGATGGCTCAGCAGTCAAAAGTGCCTGCTTAGGCAAGCTTAGGCAACCACAGGGATGGTGGTTCGATCCCCAGCACCACATGCTGCATCAGCCCCACCCCCAGGGCAGGCTGAGGCAGCCATAATATAAAAAAAAATAAAAAAAAAAAAAAAAAAGAAGGAAAGAAAGAAAAGAAAAGAAAAGAAATTAGGTGACTCACCTGGGGGCAAATGTCCCTGTAGTAACTCTCTGTTGAAAGAGACTGCTGGGGACAGGAGGCTAAGATCTTTGCAATCAAGTCACACTTCTTCCAGTCAGCAGCCTTTGCCTCAGCATCACTCCCGCCAGCTGCCCCTGCTGTTACAATGCAGAGAGACATCAAACACCAAAGTTGTTCCCTATTTAAAGTCTCCTGTGAGAAATATGCCTTAAAATTTTTTGCATCACATGCAGAGAAACAAAAATGAGGACAACAGACTTCTTAACAGAAGTCAAACAACCCAGAAGACAATGTAGTAACATTTTTAAAGTACTGAAAGAAAAAACCTGTAATTTTGTGCTAATTTTTGTACCCAGCAAAATGCCTTTCAAAAAAGCAAGGTGAATGCCTGGCATAGTGGCACAGCCTGTTAATCCCAGCACTGTGAAAGGCTGAGACAGGAAGATTACAAGTTTAAGCCTACCTGGGTAACTTGGTGACTTAGCTAGGCCCCATCACAAAACTTAAAAAAAATTTAAAAGGCTAGGGAACATACTTCAGTGTGAAGGCTGTGTTTCTGTCTCCAATACTGCCCAAAGAAAGGAAGATGAGATGAAGACTTTTTCAGATAAACAGAAGCTAAAAATCATTGCCAGGAGACCTAAGCAATGTCAAAAGAAGCAGGCATTGGTGGCTCGTACCTATTACTCAGCATTCTGGGAGGCTGAGGCAGGAAAATTCCAAGTCTGAACTCAGCCTGAGAAATTTAGTGAGACTGTGTCAAAACAAAACAAAACAAAACAAAAATGAGCAGGGTATAGCTCAATACAATTACCAGTACCACAAAAGAAACTTAAAAAACGAAAGTCAAAAAAATTTCAGGCGGAGCAAATTTTTATCTACACAAAAAACTGAAAAGCACTAGAAATGGCAAATATGAGGGTGAAAAAAGATACATGGGGAAGCACTCTACTTCCCCTCCAGTTCTCAATCTGGTTTTAAAGGCAAATGCTGACAGACAATGACTCACCTCTGACTCTGACTCAAATGGACATGGAAATCAAAGTCACAGAAAATGCAGTCTCTTACCACCTGCTCCTTCCAAAATGCCCCGGACTACCGCCTGAACACCGTTGGGTCTCATTAACCTTTCAGAAAGAAGTTGGCCACACAGACGGCGAAGCCAAGCTGGGGTCCGACATCTAAGCTGTGTATTCACAACTGTGCAAGACTGATGAGGAAGAGGAAGCAGGAATGATCAACATCAATGAAACAGATTCCACATGTAGACAATATTTTTAATAAAGTACTGGCTCATACTGGCAACACTGTATTCTACAGACTTAAGGAAAGCAAAATTTGGGGGATTGGGATGGATGTAGCTCAGTGACAGAGAATGTACTTAGTCCTGGGGGAAAAAAAAGAAAAGAAAAATTGATTCTTTTAACTAAATAAACTTTTGGTGTTACTCTTTTTTTTTTTTAAGCATTGCTTTTTAAAAAACTAAAAACAGTGAAATATCAATGAAATACTAAACCCAAAGACAGATAAACATATCATCATGCTTGCTTCGGCAGCACATGTGCTAAAATTGGAACAACAGATAAACATATCATGAGTATAATGTACTGGAAAAGACAAAATTAATGGGATCGGCCCAGCAGGATGGCTCAGTGCTCTAAACTGTCTGTTTACGAAAGCTTAGGCGGCTGCAGGGACCACAAGCTGCGCCAGCCCTGCCCTCAGGGCAGGCTGAGCCGGCCATAAAAATAAATAAATAAACAAAAGTTCTGAAACAAGAAAAAAAATAAATAAATAAAAATTTAAAAAAATTAATGGGATCAATCTCTCAATTAGTCCTTGCAATCAAATCCAGCTTCTAGAAAAAAGGAAGATTAAGGCCACATGTTCCGATTTTCTTAAGTCTTTCTAGAACCTTATACTAGCCAGGCAGGCACTTATGCTGCTAAGCTATATCCCAGGCCTGAGATCATGCTCTTAAGTGAAACAGATCAGACCTGCATGTGCAAACATCATATTGTCTTAGAGTGAGACCCTGAAAGAGAAAAATGGAATCTAAAGGATACAATAGGTACTGGAAAAAGGGAATGAATTTATTCAAAAGGAAAGAGTTACTGAGTTGAGGAGAACAGGAAAGTAAGTAGGGGAAAGAGGTTTATCTATGTATGTAATCAGGATGGTCTGGACAACTATACTGTGCATTTCTGCTGGTCTATGAAAAGAAGTTAATGGGTTTGGTTTTGTGTTTTTTTTTTTTTTTTTTTTTTTTTTTTTTTTTTTTTTTTTTTTTTTTTTTTTTTTTTTTTTTTTTTTTTTTTTTTTTTTTTTGCCTTTTCTTGAGACAGGGTCTTGCTATGCAGTTCAGGCTGGCCTTGAGCCCACTTTTGTAGCCCAGGCTGGTCTCAAACTCACACTGATCCTCCTGCCTCAGCCTCCCAAGTGCTAAGATTACAGGCATTTGCCACCATGCCCGGAAAGAAGTTAATGTTTTAATTTGTTTTATCTCCTTTTTTTCAATTGTTTGTACTTTTTCTCTTCTTAATTTCTTATACATTTCCTTCTGTTTTTCTTCTTTACTTTTACATGCACACATGGTAATATGAATAACTGGCTGGAAAACAACACTGTATTACAAGAAATATTGTGAAATTAATATTACTTCGTTAAGTGAAATTCTGCATCACTTGTAAGTTTTCCTGTTTTAATTCTAATCTGTGCTCTATTTTTTTATGTATTTTAGTACAGGGTCTATAGGGTCTCACTACATAGATCCGACTTGTGGTGATTCTCCTATTTTCAGCCTTCCAAATGTTGGTTTTACAGGCGCGCACCACCACACCCAGTTGCAATCGAAGTCTCAGCTTGCCTTGGAGCCGGGTGGGGATGGCATGGCAGCCTGTGAATTGCACCCCAGGCACTGTGCTCTGTCTAAGCAGGCGTTTTAGTCCACTGAACTATCTAGCTGGTACTACTGTGCTCTTTTAAAAAATATATTTTTAATTAAAAAAACAAAGAAATACTTAATCCTGAGTAGTCTTTCTTCTTTTTTTTTAAGAACATTAACAATTAGCATTTATTAAAAAGAGTATGGGCTGGGGAGATAGCTCAGCAAGCTAATCACCTGCCTGGAAAGTGCAAGGACCTGGGTTTGATTCCCACAAGTCATGCTGGCCCTGGAATCCTACATACGCCATGCCAGCCACTGATACCAGGTGTGGTGGTGCATGCCTGTAACCCCAGTGGTGGGGAGGCAGAGACAGGAGGATCGCTATGAGTCTGAGCTGTGTAGGGAGATCCTGTGCCAAGTAAATAAATAAATGATTTTTTTTTTAAATTTAAAAGAGCACAGGGGCCTGGCAGGATGGCTCAGTGGTCTAAAGGGCCTGCTTGGGGAAGCTTGGGCGGCTTCAGGGACCACGGTTCGATCCCCAGCACCACATGCTGCGCCTGCCCTGCCCTCGGGGTGGGCTGAGCCGGCCATAAAAATGAGTGAATAAAAACAAACAAAGGTTCTGAAATAAGAGTAAAAATAATAAATAAAATTTAAAAATTCTTAAAAATTTAAAAGAGCAAAAAGTAACAGGCACAATGATAAATACTTCTTCCCACATGATCTCAAAAGGAACTCACAAAGAAAGCACTGTTATTTCCTCCATTTTATGGGCCAGGAAAGTAAGGAACAGTTAAGCACTTGCCTGACAAGCTCAAGGGCCTGAGTTCAACCCCCAATCCTGAAAAAAAAAATAAAAGTGAGGAACAGAAAGGTCTACAAATTGCTGGGCATGGTGGCGCACACCATGGTGGCGCATCTATAATCCCAGCACTTGGGAGGCTGAGGCAGGAGGATCGGTGCAAGTTTGAGACCAGTCTGTGCTACAAAAGTGAGCTTAAGGCCAGCCTGAACTGCATAGCGAGACCCTGTCTCAAAAAGACCAAAAGAAAAAAAAAAAAAAGGTCAACAAATTTTTATTTATTTGTTTGTTTGTTTGTTTGTTTTGGTGGTGCTAGGGATCAAACTCAGGACCCTGTGCCTGCCAGGCAAGCACTTATGCCATTGAGCTATCTCCCCAGCCCCTCTGATTCTTTTTTTTTTAATTTGTTTATTATGTTTTTAAGAGTAAAAATATCAGAAAAAAAAAAAAAAAAAAAAAAAAAAAAAAAAAAAAAAAAAAAAAAAAAAAAAAAAAAAAGCAGTGACAAGGGTACATATAGTACAGAATTTCAAGACAAGAAAAATTTAACAATGGTTATATTACGTATTTTCATCATCAAATCAGTATAGACCAACAGACATAGGTATGCAAAACTGATCAAACAATTAAACACTAACACTTTCAATAAACATTAATTTTTTTTAACTCTTCCAATTGCATTTTGAATTTAAGTCACTCTTCTAAAAAACAAAATTATAGAGGTTGAGACTGCAGAAAACGCAAGGTCCTGAGATTGATTCCTGGTGCTGCCCAAAATTTATTTATTAATTTATTTCTTCTTTTAGGTCTTTAAACTAGGGAGACTATACGATATTTGCATATGTAGGTCTGGTTTATTTCACTGATGAGTATATGTTCAAGATACATCCATTTAGGGCCCAGGGGGATGGCTCAGTGATCTAAAGTGCCTGCTTGGGGAAGCTTGGGCATCTTCAGGGACCATGGTTCGATCCCTGGCACCACATGCTGTACCAGCCCTGCCCTCGGGGCAGGCTGAGCCGGCCATAAAAATGAGTGAATAAACAAACAAAGGTTCTGAAACAAGAAATAAATAAATAAATAAAATTTTAAAATTCTTTAAAAAAAAAAAAAAAGATACACCCATTTATATATGAATTCTTCTAGTTTATCATTCCTTATAGCTGAATAGTATTCCATTTTATGAAAATATCATATCTTTTTCAACCAATCTTCAGATGATGGGCATTTTGGTTGTTTCCAGGATTTAGCTATTGCAAATTGTGCTGCTATAAACATAGGTGCACAAATATCACTATGATATGATGTTTTCAGTTCTTCTGGAAAAATTCCCAGTAGGGGGATAGCTGGATTGAATGGGATTTCCAGCTCTAGTTTTTTAAGATGTCTTCACGCTGCTTTCCATAATGGTTGCACCAGTCTGCATTCCCACCAGCAGTGGAGAAGCATTCCTTTTCCCCACAGCCTCTTCAACATTTATTGTTGGTTGACTTCTTTATAGTAGCTATTCTTTCTGGGGTGAGATGGTATCTAAGTGTTGTTTTGATTTGCATTTCGCGAATGGCTTGTCAACAAATAGATGCACCTACATTTTGGGATTGAATCCTGCTGTACCTAACCTCAGTATGTGTGCTTTTTCTTAACATACATTTTGTTTAATCTGGCAAACTGTGGACTCATTCATACAGTAATGGAGTACAAGGTCAGAAATATCTGAAGAAAGCTCCAAGAATATTCTAGGGATGAATTTTTACATATGTAAGTTCATAACAAATTTTAGGTACTAAAAAAAGCAAATAGACAATTCTATCTGCATCATTAAAGGAAATACTTTCAGATAAATGACTTGTAAAGAAAAACAGGATCCATTTGATGCCAGTAGTATACTAGCATGTTTTTCAAACAAAGGAACTAAGAATAGAAACAATAGCTCTAATTTTAATTTCTTGACTTCAAATACTCCCTTCAAAGATAAGTCATCCAAATACTTCCGCCAAAAGTATACACTGTCAAACAGCCAAATCTTAGTTTTAAAAAAAAAGACCCAGTTTTAGAACAAATAAAATACACTTTACAGAAAACGGCTACAAGCCTTTCTAAAAAGTGATCATAATATTACTGGGAAAGTAGCCACCATTCTATGAAAGAAAAAGTCTTTTAAATTACCCTGAGGGTCCAAGTCACTTAGTTTTATAAACACCATTTAATAATCTAAAGGATGAAGTAAAGCTGAACTAGCTTATTAAGTAGGGAACTAAAGCCATTCAGTTTTCAAGGAGAAGAACAATACACCACACACGAATCAGTTAATGATTCACCCATAAGAAACCCTGGGCCCAAATACCTGGGGAGGTCCTCCTTGGAGGATAAGTAATTCTCGCACTGCTAATGGCTGATACACTTGATCCAAAATGTCTCTCAAGGCCCCCCTGCATAGAGTTCGTTCCTCTTCAGTTAAGACCTAAAAGAAATATGCACTTGACTGAGCAAGATACAAACCAGGCAGGGGATAGAAGGCTTCTAAGAAGAAAGAAAAGAAGGTTTCTATCCTCCCTTCATTTCTTTCCACATGGAGGAGGCTGTGCTAGGAAAACACTCCTGGCTCTCTCTCCTTCCCTCACTACACTTACTGGCAAGAGGTATGATTTATCTTACCAGTAACTTAAAATATATTAATCTGCCAGTTTTAGTATGTACTGTTTCATTTGTTCTTTTCTCGTGGGCTGTTCTGCTGTGTCTTGCTGAGTAGGAACATTATGTATGTCTTGCCATTGGGCAGAAGGCACTGCAGTGTTTCTTAAACTAATGAGTAGTGTGTCTAATTCTGGAATACAGTTAGATTTGTCTCTACCTATAAGCTATCTCCTACAACTTCAAGCAAAAGAGGTGACCTTTATATTTTGCATCTTCTGATTCTGTTAACTGGTCTTTTTATTGATTCAGAACTTGCTAGCAATTAGTGGTGCTATTTTGGGGCATGCCTGAGCACCAACCATACTGGTCCACTTCAGTGATTACCACTCACCCTGACCCAAACAATCAGGGTCTGGTCTATTGCTATTTAGTACAGAGATACCCAGGACAGTAGCTTTTGGGTTTCATACAGTTTCATAACGCATGAAGCCTCCCCTATGCCAACTCCCAATCCCTTCCTACTGATTTTGTGTTTCCCTTTTCTCTCTCTCTCTCTCTCTCTCTCTCTCTCTCTCTCTCTCTCTCTCTCTCTCTCTCTCTCTCTCTCTCTTTTCACTGCCTAAGACTCTGGAGTACTTCTTGGTCTCAGTAAGAGTAATAAGACCTGTGATCCAGATTCCCCTACTTCAGGGGAGTACAGGCTGTTCACACAGCTAGAACTATTAACACCCTCAAGCAAAAAGCACAGTGCTCCACTCTGGGGTACTGAGGGAGCTTAGAATTTTGTGCTGCTGCTTGGATGACAGCAGCTTTTAGGCAAAGTCTTATGAACACACACAGGAGAGAAAGCAAACACAAAAGCAATAAAGTAACATGAGGATTCCACAGACAGGTGAAAGAAAAGTAAAGGCACAGTGAGAACTGGCTGTATGGCTAAGTATCACCCTGCACATGAGGAACAGTGCCCCTCAATACATTTACATATTAATTTTGTGTGTTGGGGATAGAAACCCAGGTCCTTGTTCTTGCTAGGCAAGCTCTCTAGCACTAAGCCTCATGCCCAGCCTGATACACCTTAACAGCTATTTCTGGCTACTTCCCAGGCTGTTGTCAGTGGTCCTCGTGGCATCCCTATTACATCATGCTTATGAGTATTATCCTGAAAAATGCTATAAATTACTTGAAGAAGACTAAATCTTATAATACTGCATTGTCCACAGCAACCTGTATGATCCGGAATTTCAGCTGGCACTGAGCTGCTTACTGACCTAGTGACAGAGCAAAATAGACTTGTACTCCTAACAGTGAATAACAACAATGATCACTGAATCACTGAACCAAGAGCACTACATTTTCTTTCTCATTTGATTTCCCCAAGAAATTAATGAAGGTATGAATGATTTAACCCTCACATTAGCAGTAGGTACTTCCTGATAAGCACTAGCAGGGAACTGCCATAGGTGGTGAAACAGTGACCTGCCAAGGCAGGTACTATACACATCCCGTTCAGAAACAGAGGTTCAAAGGAAAACCTTCAATTGCTATTCCACAAAACAAGGGACAGAGGAAATGGACTCTCCAGGTGTACAAACGAGCAATACCCAACAAATGTGGCTTCCAACCCCACCAAAGAATTAATTTACCTACCAAGATGCTTTAACATTGAACACAAATTCTAGATCTTTCACTGGGTCCATTTTCAAAGAACTAAGAGTTATGTTTAGAATGGCCATACAAACACACACACACATCATCTCTCATTCTATCTCTGAATGTATGTTTACCTCTTCTGCAGGTATCGGTGGCTTTCTTTTGGTTGGGCAGAACCCCAGCTGACACAGACCTGCTGCAATGTCCCCAAAGTGGCGGCAGAAAATCAAGCTGCCCAGAGATGCATGTTGAGCCACATCCAGGAGGACGCTGCAGCTAGTGTAAAGTCTCCGGTCTACATGAGGGGTAGCATCCAGGCTCACCACATCTTGAACAACAGCGCCAAACTCAGTCCTGCATTTCAGAGGCACTCCGACACCAGCCACGAGGTAGGGGCAGACACCCAATGTGACTACAAATTGTAAAGCAGACTGGACGGTCTTCTGCTGTGCGATACTAAGTGTATCAGGGCTCAGGGCAGGAGCGACTTCTGGTGTCCTAGGATTGGGTTTACCTGGATTGAAATTAGCTGCAAGGCAGAGCATGGTTTCCTTCAAGCACAACAGCAACAGCAAGGTTTGAGAAGTAAAACTCCAAGTGATGTCCACCGAGTTCTGTGGCCACTCTGCCTGATTAACGATTTCATCTCGGAGGAGCTTCAGTTTCTTCCACTGAGGATCTCTAAGAATCTTGTCCTCCAAGGCAGAGAGGTTAGATTTCAAAGTAGCCAGTAAGACATCATGTTTTGGAATCTGTAATGAACTTGAACCTGATCCTTTTTGGGGGAAAAAAAAAAGGGTTATATGTAAGAAAAAAAGTAATTTTCTCTGTGCAGAATGCCTTGCCTACTTCTAGCAAAAGGACTAAAGGGAGGAAGAACAGGTAGAATATGGGATTTTTAGAGACATGAAACTATTTTTTCTTAAATAATTCTGTATGAGAATAGTGGAAATTTAACATTATTCATTTATCCAAACTCAGACTATTAATAATGAACCAGTGCTGGGCCCAGGGAGATAGCTCAGTGGGATAAGTGCTTGCCTGGCAAGCATAAGGTCCTGAGTTCAATCCCTGGTACCACAAAAACAAACAAACAGAATGAACCAGGGGTGGGCTGACGAGATAGTTCAGCAGTCTAAAGCGCCTACTTAAGCAAGCTTAGGCAACCACAGGGACCGCAGTTGGATGCCTGGTACCATGGTTGGATCCCTGGCAGCACATGCTGCACCAGCCCCCATCCCAAGGGCAGGCTGAGCTGGCTATAAAATAAATAAATAAAGTTTAAAAAAAATCTTAAAAAGAATGAACCAAATAGCTTAGCATAGCCGGGTGTGGTGGCGCATGCCTGTAATCCCAGCACTTGGGAGGCTGAGGCAGGAGGATCAGTGTGAGTTCAAGACCAGCCTGGGGTACAAAAGTGAGCTCAAGGCCATCCTGAACTGCATAGCAAGACCCTATCTCAAAAAAAAAAAAAAAGAAAAGAAAAAAATTACAAATAGTAAATAAATAAAACATATTAGGCCAAGCATGGTGGTGAATGCCTATAATCCCAGCACTCAGGAAGCTAAGGTGGGAGGATCATCATGTGTTCAAGATCAGCCTGGGCTACACAGTGAGACCCTGTCTCAAAAATAAGCTTAGGGAAAAAAAAGAGTATTGCCGGGCGTGGTGGCGCACGCCTGTAATCCCAGCACTCGGGAGGCTGAGGCGGGAGGATCGGTGCGAGTTCAAGACCAGCCTGGGCTACAAAAGTGAGCTCAAGGCCAGCCTGAGCTGCATAGTGAGACCCTGTCTCAAAAAGAAAAAAAAAAAAAAATAAGCTTAGACAACTGCAGGGACCATAGCTCGATCCCTGCAACCACATGCTGCGCCAGCCCCACCCCCAGGACAAGCTGAGCCAGCCATAATACAAAAATAATAATAATAATAATAAACAAAATAAATAAATACATAAATAAGTACATCAATAAATTTTAAAAGCCTTAATGGTGCTCTGAATATAGCTCAATGGTACAGGGCTTCTCTATCATGTACATGGCCCTAGGTTCAATCCCCAACACCACAAAAATAAGAAACCAAATTGAGCAATATATAAAAAGAATAACAGGGCCCGGCAGGATGGCTCAGTGGTCTAAAGTGCCTGCTTGGGGAAGCTTGGGAGGCTTCAGGGACCATGGTTCAATCCCCAGCACCACATGCTATGCCAGCCCTGCCCTTGGGGTGGGCTGAGCCGGCCATAAAAAATGAGTGAATAAACAAACAAATGTTCTGAAACAATAAAAAAAAAATAAAATAAAAATTCTAAAAAAAAAAAAAATAGAATAACATTTCATTACTAAGTAGTGTTTGTCCCACGAAGGCTTAGTTGGCTTAAATTCAAAACCCAGTCAGTATGATCTACCCTATTAACAATATAAGCAAGAAAAGCTATGTGACATTTTAATAAATGGAGAAAAAGCATTTGGTAAAACTCAGCACTCATTCATTATAATAACTCACAGCCAATTGGGAGCAGAAGGGAATTTTCTCAATTTAAAGAGCATTTGTGGGCCCGGCGGGATGGCTCAGTGGTCTAAAGCGCCTGCTTGGGATAGCTTGGGCGGCTTCAGGGACCATGGTTCGATTCCCCGGCACCACATGCTGCGCCAGCCCTGCCCTCGGGTGGGCTGAGCCGGCCATAAGAATGAGTAAATAAACAAATAAAGGTTCTGAAACAATAAAAAAATAAATAAAATTTAAAAAAAATTCTTAAAAAAAAAAAAAAAAAAAAAATAAAGAGCATTTGTGAAAAACTTACAGTAAATAATATATTTACTAGTGAAAAAAGAGCATACAAAAATAACCATTCTTCAGGGCCGGGGATATAGTTCAGCAGCATAAGCACCTGTCTGGCAAGCACAAGGTCCAGGATTTGACTCTCAGTATGGGGAGAGGGGGGAAAAAATACTGTCAAAAATAAGTATTCTTCGCTTCAGTTCAACATGTTACTAGAAGCCTTTGCCATTGGAGAAAGGTAAGCAGCATCAAGAGGCATTGACAACAGCTGTGTCCAAGAGCCCATGTCAGTTTGAAGTCGTTTCCACAGACCAAAGGCCAGACAGGAACAATAAGTGCAATAACTGAACCAGATCAACTATACAAATTCAAAATAACAAAGAGGTAACTTCCTTGGGTTACCTTTGGAGATTGCTCATTTATTATTCTGAAAACCAATCAATAAAGGGACACTGTCATCTTAACTATATTAGAATACATCAGGTATACATGCATAGACGACAGCCTCAAAGTTGTATATTGTTTTGTTTTGTGATAGCGCATATCCCAGTTCTTTTTTTTTTTAATTTAATTTTTTTTCTCGTTTTAGAACTTTTGTTTGTTTATTTATTTTTATGACTGGCTCAGCCCAGCCCTAAGGGCAGGGCTGTTGCACCCTGTGGTGCCGGGAATCGAACTGCAGTCCCTGAAGCCGCCTAAGCTTTCCTAAGCAGGTGCTTTAGACCACTGAGCCATCCTGCCGGGCCCCATATCCCAGTTCTTTTTTTTAAAAAAATTTTTTTTTGAGACAAGTCTGGCTAAACCACTAAATTCTCCAAGCTGGGCTTGAACTTGGTAATTTTCCTGCCTCAGCCTTCCAGAGAGCTAGAAATACACACACACACTACATGCCTTGGTGATTTTTGTTTGTTTCTGTGGGGGGTGTTTTGCTTTTGTTTTCTGAGACAGGGTCTCACTATGTATTTCAAGCTGGCCTTGAATCTACAATATATCCCAGGATGGCCTTGAACTTGCAGTGTTCCTCCTCTGGTCTCAGCCTGTACCATTCCCAGCTGGTCTTTCTTTCTTAATTATATTTTTGAATTGCTTCTAGTAAATATGCATCATTTCATTACTAAAGTTACTTAAGACTATAAAATAATATATTTTATATTACCATTTTTGTAGAAAGGGAAACTGAGGTCTAGACATAATGCACACAGCAGTAGGTTGCTTGCTTAGCATTGAGATGCCCAATGTTTGATCTTCATCACTTCAAGGTGACGGTGGCCCACGCCTATAACCCCCACCACACACATACACACACACAAGAAGCCCAGATGGGAGAAGTACAAGTTCCAAACCACCTTGGGTTACGTAGTGAGTTCAAGGCCAGCCTGGACTACATAGTGAGCAAGCCCTTGTGGACCTTACCAAATAAAAGGGAAAATTAATGTTTCCTAGAACGTTAATAATCATAACCTATAGCTAATGAGATTATAGTATTTTTCAATTTTCTTTCTTTTTTAAAAAACCTTTGGTGCCGGGCGTGGTGGCGCACGCCTGTAATCCCAGCACTCGGGAGGCTGAGGCAGGAGGATTAGTGCGAGTTCGAGACCAGCCTGGGCTACAAAAGTGAGCTCAAGGCCAGCCTCAACTGCATAGCGAGACCCTGTCTCAAAAAGACAAAAAAAAAAAAATAATAATAATAATAATAAAAAAAAAATAAAAAACCTTTGGTGAATACTAAATGCTTCCGTAAAAAACAAAAAGTATTAAGATCCTTGAGAGAAGGTCTTGCTATCTAGCCCAACCTGGCCTCAAACTGCCAGCAATCCTCCTGCTTCAGCTTCCTGAGGGCTCGCATTAGAGACATATGCCACCATGCCTGGCCAACACTTTTTTATTACTGGAAATAAACCCAGGACCTGTGCATGACAGGCAAGATTTCTACCACTACATCCTCAACCCCACTGTATGTATGTATGTATATATATATTTATATTTCAGGGAAGGGTCTACAGGGTGTTCAGAATCTCCCTACTAGAGCGGACTTGTAGTGATCCCTCTGTTTACAGCCTCCCAAGAGCTGGGATTACAGGCATGCACCACCATGTCCAGTCTCAATTGCTATCTCAGTGTGGGGTGGGGAGACACAGCAGGTCCCCCGACACCTGTGCCTGCTTGCAGGTGCTTTAGCTTTAATCCATTAAGCTATTTGGCTGGCCCCACCCACTGTTCTTTAAAAATAATAAGAAGCTGGAACCACAATTTGCAGCAATAATCTTAGCTACTAAGAAGGCCAAGACAGGAGGATCACAAGTTTTAGACTACCCTAAGGATCCTGGTGTGACCGTGTCTCAAAAAAAAAAGGACTAGAAATAAGGCTCAGTGGAAAGGCACTGGCACTGGGTTCAATCCCCACTATGGGGGCAAGAGGGAGGGATAGGAATAAATAAGTATAAATCAAAAGAATAAGAATTCTATGGTACTTTTCTAGAACTGTCCAGGGCAATGGTTCTGACCCACTACTTTAAACTTGATTCAGTTAATATGTATCCATAAAGGAAACGAGTGCTCTCATAACTTGTGGCCCTTTATTATCACTAAGCAACTTCTACACAACTTCCTGTGACATTATGAGATCTCTGAACCAAGCCTGGGACACAAAGAAACTGACTTAACAAAAGCTCTTTGTGATGCTTTTCCAAAAAGTCTCTTCATAAAGTAGACTTTTCTGCCCTCTACTGGTGATGAAAATAAAATCCATGGTCCTTGAAAATAAACGGAGGCGTGCCCTCAAAGCAGCAATTCTCAAAGTGTGGCACAGAGATGGGAAAGCCCCCACAGTCCTCTCAGGATCCTCCAAACTCAAAACTATTTCCTAATGTGGCTTGATGTTACAGTGCTTGGCTAGCTTGTGTAAGGCCCTTGACCAATCCCCGTCCCAGAAAAACAAAAAACTACTCCATGATAAACACAAAGACACTTTTTGGCATTTCTTATTCTCTTTCATGACTGTCCAGAGTATGAAAAACTGATTAATGAGTGCAGATTCCATGTTGTAACAAACCTTTCAGAAATTATATTATTGGTTTTTAGTATGGTATAAAAGAAAACTATACCATTAGGTGAAAGAAATCTCTCCCTTTCCCAACTACCTATCTATGTGTCTAGGGTTTTTGTTTGTTTGTTTGTTTGTTTTGTTTTGTTTTACTTACTTCAATCAAAATGATCACACCAACTGAATAGTGCAGGTATAAAAGTTCAGCTGGGACAGCCTGGAGCTGTAGCTCAATGATAGGGGGCTTGCCTGGTATGTGTAAGGCCCAGGTTTAATCCTCAGCATTGGAAAAAAAAAATTTCCAATTATCTTCTAATAAGCCAAACATCAGCCTAGAGAGAGAGCTCAGTGGCCTAAGTGACTGTCTTGCAAGCACAAGTACCTAGGTTCAGTGCCTGGTACCACATGCTGTGCCAGCCCCGGAACCCTGGGTGTACTGTGCCAGTCACCAAAACTAGGCATAGGAGTACACGCCAGTGATCCCAGCACTGGGGAGGCTGAGACAAGATTACTACTGACTATGAGCTGCACAACAAGACCCTGTACTACATAAATGAATGAATGATTTTTTAAAAACCTAATAAGCCAAACAAAAAAATTGGATTAATGTAAAACCATGCTGTTCTTTTCACCAGTTCACTTTGTAGTAATTTTTATTTGAAAATGTCATTAAGTTGCCAGCTATCATGGTGCACACCTGTAATCCTAGCTTTTCAGGATTACAAATCTGATGCTAGCCTGGCCAACTTAATGAGACCCTGTCTCAAAATAAAAAATAAAGAACTAAAGATGTAATTCAGCACTCTCCGTGTTCAATCTTTACTATTAAAAACAAAAAACAAAACAAAACAAAAAAACTTTACCAAGCCATTCATTATAATGGGTCTGTTTTTTCTTTTCTTTTTTTTTCTTTTTTTTTTTTGAGACAGAGTCTTGCTATGCAGTTGAGGCTGGCCTTGAGCTCACTTTTGTAGCCCAGGCTGGTCTCGAACTCACACCAATCCTCCTGCCTCAGCCTCCCGAGTGCTGGGATTACAGGTATGAGCCACCACGCCTTGCTGGGTCTGTTATTTTTAAATAAAATATTTTAACCATTTTATTAACTTAAAATCAGTTTCTAATATAGTAGTAACCCATGTAAGATCTCTTTGGCAACTATTTTTAGACAAGATGAAAGGAATATGGTAGAGATTATGGGGGTGAGGAAAGGTAATAGGTGGGGTGAATATGAATGTGTATATGTAAAAATACAATTTTTATAATAATATGCATTTTATTTTACATAAATGTTTTTAAAAGCTCTTTCAAGTCCTCATCAATTTCTAAGCATCCTGAAACCAGAACTATCTTAAAATAAAATTTTCCAAATTACAGTCACATGCTAAGCCCACACTTCTTGCTACTTATATTATTAGCACAGAAGCAGGTGCCCAGTGATGGAGCTGGCTGCAGTCAAATGGCTCCAGTCACAAGTTAAAGAGGCTAAAGCTGTAATTATCACCAGCCCTGGAATCAATAGGATAAGGGTTCCTTGTAGCAAAAGTGGGCTCAAGGTGCCTTAGCTTTATGGCAGAATGAGGTAAAACAATCCCAGCTATACGGTGACTCTCTTTATTCATTTCATTATTTTTTAAGTCATTTGAAAAAATTAAAGCTGGGCATGGTGGAAATTGCCTACAATCCCAGCACTCAGGAGGCTAAGGCAGAAGAATCCACTGTGAGTTCCAGGCCAAATATGTGGTGAGTTCAAGGTCAGCCTGAGTGGCATATCGAGACCCTATCTCTTTCTTTTTTTTTTTTTTTTTTTGTATTATGGCTGGCTCAGCCTGCCCTGGTGCCCTGGGGGTGGGGCTGGCACAGCACATGGTGCCAGGGATCGAACCAAAAAGTCCCTGAGGTTGTCCAAGCTTTCCTAAGCAGGCACTTTAGACCACTGAACCCCTAGAGATCCTATCTAAAAAACAAAAACAAAAAAGTTAAGCTACTTACAGCCAATAAATTACTCTAAATACATTTTATTTTATTTTATTTTGTTTTGTTTTATTTTATTTTATTTTATTTTGCAGAACTGGGGTTCAAACTCAAGACCTTGCACTTGCCAGGCAGTCACTTGTGCTACAGAGCTATCTCCCCAGTCCCTCTAAATACTTTAAATGTGTATTACTTCAATCATTACAAAACCCCTGGAGGAAAAACAAAAACCTTGGGAGGAGGCTTATGTTATGGTATTACTCACTATTACTCTTCTCATTTTCAGCCTGGTGCACAGCCGGGAGATTAAGCTCTCCTCCCCAAAGCACACAACCTATAAAATGGCAGAGCCTGGACTTAACCATAGCAGCCCAGCTCCAGACTCCAGCTCCAGATCTATTACACTCAGACTCGAAATTTCACCAATATAACCCCAAATCATCCTTCTCATGTGGAGGAGTGCCACTCTAAAATGTCTGTTATTTCTTACAGTGTCATGATTCATGTGGCACTTTTTATTAACTTCAAAGTGCAGTGTGGGGCATGGCAGCAAACACATGCCCAATTATAATGCTCTGGAGGCTACAGAAAGAGAGTCACTGGAGCCAGAGGTACAAGCCAGTCTGGGTAAAACACTGAGACCCTCTCTTAGGAAAACAGGTAGTTAGCACGACAGTGCACACCTCTAATCCCAGCTACTTTGGAGGCTGAGGCAAGAATATCAAAAACTTGAGGTTGTCTGAGAAAGTTAGCAAGACCCCCATCTCAAAATAGAAAGGGATGGGGATGTAGCATATCTCTCCCTGGGTTCAAGCTCCAGTATCACTCACAGACAAAAACACACACTGCACACAAAACAACAGCAACAAAGTGCAAAGCAATAGGGTATGCAAGAATTAAGTATGACACAACTTTGTTTGTTACATATTAGTGGGATTCCCAGTCCCTGTTCCATCCTCCCAAGTAAATTTTAATGACAGACCAGTGAATCCATTCATTTTTTTTTTCTTGTTTCAGAACTTTTGTTTGTTTATTTATTTATTTTTATGGCTGGCTCAGCCTGCCCTGAGGGCAGGGCTGGTGCAGCATGTGGTGCCTGGGATCGAACCACAGTCCCTGCAGCCACCTAAGCTTTTCTAAGCAGGCGCTTTAGACCACTAAGCCATCCTGCCTGGCCCCTCATTTTTATTTTGATTTGAGAGACCTCACAGTTCAGACTGTCCTCAAACTCACATCAGTCCTCCTGCCTCAGCCCTGCTAGTGCTGGGATTGCAGATGTGTGGCCCCACATCCCGCTGAGCATGTCCTGTTCACATAAAGCCAAAGCCCTGGGTTCAACCCCAGCAATACCCACCTCCAGCAGGCAGGTGTACATAATATGCACCTGACTACATATACAAAATGATATAATTTTACCACATTATTCTTTTCAATAGTAATTCTTGAATTCTAGATGTTAAAGGAGTATTGCATATAATTTTATTTCATGGTCCTGGAAATTAAAGAGGGATTTTTTTTAGACAAGGTTTGGCTATGTAGTTCAGGCTGGCCCTGAACTTACTATGTGGCATAGGCTGGTCTGGAGCTTTCAGAGACCTTCCTGCCTTAGCCTTGAGCGCTGGGATTACAGGTACTGCTACACCTAGCTCTAGAAGGTTTTAAAATTTTTATTTTATCTTTATGTATTGAGTACAGGGCCTATATGGTCTCACTACACAGATCTGACTACACAGATGATGATCCTCCTGTTTTCAGCCTCTAAGCACTGGGATTACAGGCATGCACCACCACACCTAGTCTCAATCCTAGTCTCAATGCACCCTGGAGGCAGGGCAGGCATGGCAGGTGGAGCCAGGAATTGAACCCTGGTCCCTGAATTTTGCTTAAGCAGGCACTTTAGTTCAAGGAGCTATCTGACTGGCCTGAAAGGGTTTTGCTTCTTTGTTGTTGTTGTTTTTATAAATGAAGTATAAATGCTCTGTGATCGTCAATGACTCCCACCCTTTTGCTTATTTAACCTTATTCTCAGTGATGTTGTAGATAGTTGCCCTGCTAAACAAGTACTGGGCCCAGCAGGATGGCTCAGTGGTCTAAAGTGCCTGCTTAGGAAAGCTTAGGCGGCTGCAGGGACCGCGGTTCGATCCCCAGCACCATATGCTGTGCCAGCCCTGCCCTCAGGGCAGGCTGAGCTGGCCATAAAAATAAATAAATAAACAAACAAAAGTTCTGAAACAAGAAAAAAAATAAAAATAAAAAAATAAACAAGTGCTATAACCACTGTGTAAGTTGAAACTGTACTTCAGAGTTTGACTTTTAAAAACATATTTAGTACAGGTCTCACTACACAGCTCAGATTCAATGATCATCCTGTTTTCTGATGCTGTAGTACTGGGATTACAGGAGTGAGCCACCAGGCCCGGGGACAGGGTCAGCATAGCATGTGGTGCTAGGGATGGCACCTAGTTCTCTGTGCTTGCCTAAGCAGGGGCTTAGTCTGCTGAGCTACCTCTCCCTAGCCCTTGTAGTTTGACTTTTAATTAATTGAGTCAACATAGTATATTTACTATGCCCTGTGTGTGTGTGTGTGTGTGTGTGACTGAGGACTGAATCTAATGCCTTCACACTGTACCTGAACCTTGATTCCTTCATCTATAAATATGAAATCCAAACAGCAACAATCTCTTGGAAAGGTTGAGGATTAAGTGATACACATATAAAAAGGATAATATAGGAAATGATATTTAGTAAGCACTATTACCTATTAACTTCACGTCCCATTAGTATTATGTAATGTTTGCAGTGCTGCAGTTGGGTTAAAACTTCTGCACTAAAATTTGAGACCCTATAGGGATATCACCTCGTGGCTTTTCTTTTTTTTCTTTCTTTCTTTCTTTTTTTTTTTTAACCAGGGATCGAACTGAGGACCTTGTACTTGACAGGCAGACACTTGTGCCCCTGAGCTACCTCCCCAGCCCCTCATGGCTTCTCATGTGTCCTTAATTTACTCATCCTATAAATAACTTCCACCAAAATATACAGTCCAATTGCAAGGGAGGCCCTATCTGTTATATTCTTTCAAAGCTCCATATAACACCCAACACTCTATACTGAATAAATCTGCCTTAGTCCGAAAAGACTTTGGTTCTAGGTCCACGGTGTACTCCTAACACGACTTCTTAGGCTTGGACAGGGTCCTCGTTTACATAAGGAAAGTGCTAGGCTCAACCAGTCTCACGGTCCTTTTACACTCACAAGATTAAGGAAACTGGAAATCCTTAAATACTGTCCCAAACCAGTTCAATCGTCGCTGTTTCCTATTCCAGGATGGATGCCCAAGCGTCTCCATCAGCCTGAGCGCCCTCAAGTGGTTGCGGTGTGACATTACAGCTCACGGGCGCCTACACCGCTCCGAAACTGTTTCCGCAGTCCCTACCTCACAGCAGAGCGGAATGAAATAAAGGACCCGGGCAAAGAGCCGCTGGCTAGTATTCATCGGGTTCCCTTGCTCTCTTCGAGCCTCAGTTTCTTTCACTTTGAAGTGAGGCTAGGCCATGCCCAAATCCCTCAGCATCGGGGCAGAGGGTCCCGGGAGGGCCTGGGACGCACGAGCTGCAGATGCCCGCCTGGTCCCCGGAAGACTGGGACCCTGAGAGTCTGGGGTCCAGCCCCACGCCAAGATGCGTCCTCTCACCTCCCGGGCTCAGCAACAGCTTCAGCGCTTCCAGAACCTGATCCAGACTGCAAGTCTCCAGAGTCCCTCTACTCACGACTCGTCCCGGGGCTGCCATGACTGGAGTGGAATTTGCAGTTTTGCGACCTGCTTAGACGTCTAAGTGAACCAGCGCTGCCGCCATGCTGAGTGTGGCAGCGAAGCTCGCAGGGCTGGGGGCGGGGCGGGGAGGGGCGGGGCCTGCTCCGTCGGGAACGCCCCCTCACATCAATCTCGGGCTGGTTTCTCTGCCCCTGAGCCAAAGGGAGAATAAATACAATTGCAGACGTTCAGTAAAGTTAACTGCTATTAAAAAAAAAAGAAAGAGAGGGCCGGCGGGATGGCTCAGTGGTCTAAAGCGCCTGCTTGGGGAAGCTTGGGCGGCTTCAGGGACCGCGGTTCGATCCCCGGCACCACATGCTGCGCCAGCCCTGCCCTCGGGGAGGGCTGAGCCGGCCATAGAGACGAGTGAATAGACAGGCAAAAGTTCTGAAACAAAAAACAACAACAACAGCAAAAAAAGAATATTAAAAAAAGAGAGAAGATAGAAATAATTTATGATAAATTAATATATATTTCAAAATACTGGAAGATAAAAATGAGAGGATGAAGTTTGGAAAAACAATACTCAATTGGATATTGATGATTTCTCGTTTATAAGCAACATTTAAAATAAACATGTACCTGCACCTATATCCACTGTAAATGTAACAGCTACAGATGTTGCTATTAGTGATATAAGTTCCTGGGCCCTATGAAGCTGAACTGTCTCACACTGGTACTAGTGAAATAAACTGAGTAAACTAAGTCTTCGTTCAGTTTACATAGTTGTTGCGTTCCTACAAAAGTCCATGTATGGTAAGACCATACTCACTTCACCCAGCCCTGACTGGATGTTTGTGTGTAAAACAGAAAGGATTTGAGATGCAGATAGTGGGAAATGGGTTTTTACACATATAAATCCTGATGGGATATTCAAGTTTTGGGAATAGGCTTGCCCAAACTTCTTCAAGTTGGAAAAACTTTTTGTTTGGTTGGGCTTTTTTGAGACAGTGTTTCTCTGTAGTTTTTTGGTTTTGTTTTTTTCAAATATGGAATGCTTAGGGGCTGGGGAGATAGCTCCGAGGCACAAGTGCCTGCTGGGCAAGTGCAAGGTCGTGAGTTCGAACCCTGGTCCCCCCCCCAAAAAAAAAAAAATGGAATGCTTCACGAATTTGCATGTCATCCTTGCGCAGGGGCCATGATAATCTTCTCTGTATTGTTCCAATTTTATTACATGTGCTGCCGAAGCAAGCACTCTGTGTAGTCTTTGTTGGCCTTGAACTTGTTATGTACAGGCTCACCTCAAATTCAAGGCAATCCTCCTGCCTCAGCCTCCTGAGTGCTGAGATAACACATGTGTGCCACCATGATGCCATGGAACATTTTTTGTTTTTTTCTCAGCACAGGGGATTGAACTCAGGACCCTGTGCTTGCCAGGCAAGCATGCCATGAAATGTTTTTTGTTTGTTTGTTTTGGTGGTACCAGGGATTGAACTCAGGGCCCTGTACTTGCCAGGCAGACACTTACTTGTTCTGCTGAGCTATCTCCCTGGCCCTTGAATTTCTTTTAATCCCACTTTTTTTTTTTTTTTTTTTTTTTTTTTTGTGAGACTGGGGTTCAAACTCACAACCTTGCACTTGCCAAGCAGGCGCTTATGCCACAGAACTATCTCCCTGGCCCCTCATAAAACATTTTTGAAGGGAAAATAAATGACCTATAAAATCACCACAACGTTCTTTATTATGTGTATTCAGTTCCTTCCTTTGTTATTAGACAATTTTTGTTAATTTATGGGCACAATTTCATTTTGGAAAAATAAATATTTAAGGTGATTTTGAGCTGTTTCAAACAATGTGTATAATGATATTTTTTCCGTTCTAGGGGTTGAACCCAGGACCTTAGCCCTGAACCCAGTCCTTTCATTATTTCATATTTTAATTCAGGGTCTCTAAATTACTCAGATGGGCTTGAACTTTTGATTGTCCTGCCTCAGCCTCCCAGAGTGCTGGAATGACAAGGATGCATCACTCTGCCGAGTTCTACCATCCTATCTTAAAAATGTTAACGTTTGAATTAAGAACTCTCAGACTTCACTTCTGAGGCTCTCAAGTGCTGGGATTACTGGAATGCACCATCACACTGAGCCCTGGCCCTGCACTTTCAAGCTCTGTCCACGTATCCCCAGATAGCTACCATTTGTCCCCACTCCCCTAGGGCTGTGATTGCCAGGGGCAGACCAAGTGAAGAGGCCTTACAGGCTCAGGATGGCTGGGCAGGGAGTTCCAGGAACCTGGAACCTAGGGTGTGGTGTGGGAGAAGCCTGAGGATTTGGGGTGGGAAAGTATGCCAGTCTTGCCCAGAAGGTGGCTAGGGACTCATATACATGGGTTTCAGGGGCTCTACAAAACGGTACTGGTAAGGTCCTGTTCACAAAAGATAATATGATAGCCAGAACTGAGAATCCTTTCTCTCAAATATTACAGAACTGGGACATTACTTTTTTTTTTTTTTTTTTTTTTTTTTAACTCTTGTAGGTTATCTAGCCTCAAATATAAACTGAAATGCATGATTTCAAAATCAATGTCATAAAGACTTCATTTAAAAAATTTGCACTGAAAAATAGGTATATCAGGCCAGGGATATAGCTCAGCACCATAAGCGACTGCCTGAAAAAGTACAAGGTTCAGGGTTCCATCCCCAATACCACAACAAAACAAAACACTCTGGGGGCTTTCAGGTTAGCTCAGTGGTTTAAGTGCTTGTGCCAGCAATCCCAGTCAGGCACAGGGGATAGTGATGCAATCCCCGGACCCAATCCTAAGGCAGACTGAGTCACCCCTCTAAAAAAAGTCCTTAATTTGCTTTAAAAAAAAAAAAAAAAAAAAAAAAAAAAAAAAAAAAAAAAAAAAAAAAAAAAAAGATATATCCCATGAGGAGAGTGAGGAGAGTGAGTACATTTTATTACCTATGATAGGGTTGCAGAGCAGAGCCCAGGCCTGCAAATCTGTGATGTAAATTGGCTTTGGAGCTGAAAAAGAAAATATTCTTGGGCTTTTCCTACTCTAAAGTCATTCATATGGGCTTGTTACTGTCATTTATTTTTTTGTCTGTATGCTTGCAGTACATGCCTTTTATATCATTGGGAGTGGATATGTACATGTACATATAGATTTGTGTATTTGGTACAGGGTCTCACTATGCAGATGGAACTTGTGATCCTCCTGATTTCAATCTCCCCAGTGCCAGGGTTACAGGTGTGTATCACCATGCCTGGACTCTGCCGCTGGCACAGCATGCAGGGCCAGGGATGGAACCCTGATCTTTGTGCTTGTCAAAGCAGTTACTTTGTCTCCTGAGCTACCTCGCTGGCTCTATACAGCCTTTATTTATTTATTTATTTATTTATTTATTTATTTATTTAAAATGTCCTTCCCTTTTCTTTCTCCCATTTTTTTTTCAGACAGTCTTGCTTTATAGCCCAGGCTGGTCTTAAATGTGTTGCAGTCGATTTGTGTAAGCCTCCCAGCTGCCTGGAATACAGGCAGGTGCCACTTCAAATGTGCGAAACACTGGGTTCAATCCTAACCATTAAAAAAAAAAAATTTTTTTTTAACTAAATGGGCATTCAAGACTTCCCATTTCGCTCGCCTGAACATTCCAGCTGGCCCACCAGACGTCTCCTGCCCAATCGCCTGAGGTCTCCAACCCACTCACGTGAGTATTCCAGCCCCGCCCGCCATGTTAGACCTACTCCAGCCCACTGTGAAAGCAGCCGACTCAGAAGCTAGGCCCAACATGTGACTCAGATCTTCAGCCAGATACAAGCATAGCCTATCCAGCATCAGGCCCACCACCTGAGTCAGACCTCAGGCTTGACGCAAGCTTAGCCTACAAAGCAGCAAAGTCCCCCAGTCCTGCAGGTCACTGCTATACAGAATAATACAGACAAGGAGCAAAATGCAATCTCAGCTCCCGAACCCACCTGTAACAGATACAAGAGATACTACCCTACAAGAAAATGAGAATCATACAGATGAAATCTCTGAACCAATAGCTTCTGAGGTAGACAGACAAGTGCAGAAATGTATAGAGCAACTCAGATCAGAGAAAACCTGTCAAGTAAAAAAAAGAAATGTATGAAAAAATAGACTTTAAAGTGGAAAAACAACTGCAGAAATGTATAGAGGAAACCAGGGCAGAAATAACCCATGAAGTTAAAAAAAAGACATGTCTAAATTAATAGCATCTCGCCGGGCGTGGTGGCGCACGCCTGTAATCCTAGCACTCGGGAGGCTGAGGCAGGAGGATTGGTGCGAGTTCGAGACCAGCCTGGGCTACAAAAGTGAGCTCAGGACTAGCCTCAACTGCATAGCGAGACCCTGTCTCAAAAAGACAAAAAAAATAAATTAATTAATTAATAGCATCTAAAGTAGAGGAACAACTACAGAAAGGTAGAGAGAACAGAGCAGAGATAATCTCTGAATTAGAGAGAGAGGATAACTATAATGAGAGACTTTACTACTATTAAAGAAGATATGAATAAAAAATTAGAGGAGAACAGAAAAATGATGAGCTTCCTGAGTGAACAATATAAGAAAGAAATAGATCGCATGAAACAGTTTGAAAGAGATATACAAGAAAATGAAATCTCAATCACAAGCTGGCAAAACCATATGAACCAAAGTGAAGATAGAATCTCAGATCTAGAAGACATGGTTGCAGCTAGTGAAAAGATAAGAAAGAATTTCTTAAAAACAACTAGGATGCAGGAAAAAATAATTCAACATCTGCAAGATGATGCAAAAACGAACAATGTGAAAAAAAAGAAAAATGAACAATGTGAGATTAATAGGAATCAATGAGGAAGAAGGAGTCAATACAAAGGGTATAAAAAGAATATGGGCAGAAGTAATAGCAGAAAACTTCCCAAATATGAAAGAACAATTGGACATACAGTTAACTGAAGCATACAAAATCCCAAATAACCTGACTAAAAACACATCCAGACATGTAATAATCAAGATTCCAGAAATCTAGCAAAATAGTATACTAAAAGCTGCTAGAGAAAAGAAACAGATCACATTTAAAGGAAAACCTATCAGAATAACAGCAGATTTCTCTTCACAAACTATGAAGTCAAGAAGAGCATTGAGCAGAGTGCTTCAAGTCCTCCATGAAAACAAAGTTCAGCCCAGACTGCTATACCCTGCAAAACCCTCTTTCAAGTATGAGGGAGAAGTGAAATACATCCATGACAAGGAGCAACTAAAGAATTTCATGATGTCAAAATCAACCCTACACAACATACTAAAAAATATTTTAGAGAAGGACCAAAATGACTCAAACTCAAGAAATGAGAACAGAAAAATCCCACCAAATAAGCTACTCAATTAAACACAGGGGAAAAAGAGGTAAACAGTAGTAAGTAAACATCATGTCAATCATAAGTCAACACTCTGTAGAACTATTGTGAGGACAATATGCAATGTGTCAACTTTTAAAAAAAGAAAGGGGAAAAGAAAAAAAAGTAATGTTTATTGAAAGTGTTAATGTTTAATTGTTTGATCAATCTTATATACCTATATCTATTAATCTAAACTGATCTGATGATGAAAATATGTAATATAGCCAGTGTTAAATTTAAATAATAAAAATACTAAATCATGAAAAAAAGAAAAAAAAGGAAGGTCTGGAAATGGCATTTTTAGGTGGCAGGGAAAAATAAAAAATGAAAGTCATATGAAATAAAAAAAAATCATAAGTCAACATATTTCAATTATAACCATCAATATAAATGGACTCAATTCTCTAATTAAAAGAAATAGACTGGCAGAGTAGATAAGAAAGCAAAATCCAACAATATGCTGTATACAAGAAATGCACTTAACTCATGAATAAACTCATAGGCTAAAAGTGAAAGAATGGAAAACAATACTACATGCTCCAGCACCTCAAAAAAAAGCAGGGGTAGCAATCCTCTTTGCAGACAGTCTAAACTTCAAACCAAGACTGATCAAACGAAATAAAGAAGGCCACTACATATTGGTTAGGGAAAAACTTCAAGATGAAGAGGTGACACTCATAAATATGTATGCACCCAACACAGGAGCAGCAAGTTATGTAAGACAAACCTTAACAGACATGAAAAATCTAATATCCAATAACACAGTCTTAACAGGAGACCTCAACACTCCCTTATCCGAAAAAGATAGATCAAGCAGACAAAAACTTAGCAAAGAAGTAGCAGAGCTGAACCAGAACTTGAAACAACTGGAATTAGTGGACATACACAGTGTTCCACCCAACCACTTCAGAACACACATTTTTTTCAACTGCACATGGGACATTTTCTAAAATAGACCACATATCGGGGCTCAGCGGGATGGCTCAGTGGTCTAAAGTACCTGCTTGGGAAAGCCTGGGCAGCTTCAGAGACCGCGATTCGATTCCCGGCCCTACATGCTGCACTAGCCCTGCCCATGGGGTGGGCTGAGCCGGCCATAAAAATGAGTGAATAAACAAACAAAGGTTCTGAAACAAGAAAATAAATAAATAAATAAATAAATAAATAAATAAGTAAATTCTAAAAAAAAAATAGACCACATATTGGTACATAGGTCATGCCTAAGTATATGCAAGAAAACAGAAATTATCCCATGCATATTATCTGACCACAGTGCAATGAAATTGGAAATAAATGACAACAGAAACCACAAGAACCGCAGAAATACATGTAAATTAACATTCTTCTCAACAGTGGGTTACAGATGAAATTAAACAATATCTTGAATTTAATGAAAATTCAAACACAATCTACTGGAATTCATGGGACGCAATGAAAGCAGTTCTTAGAGGGAAATTTATAGCTCTGCACTCACACATTAAGAACGGGAACAGGGGCCCGGTGGGATGGCTCAGTGGTCTAAAGTGCCTGCTTGGGAAAGCTTGGGTGGCTTCAGGTACCGCGGTTTGATCCCCGGCACCACATGCTGCACCACCCCTGCCCTCAGAGTGGGCTGAGCCGGCCATAAAAATGAGTAAATAAACAAAGGTTCTGAAACAAGAAAAAAATAAATAAATAAAATAAATAAATTCTTAAAAAAAAAAACGGGAACAAATAAATACTCTCCTGGAGCACCTCAGTCGACTAGAAATAGAAGAGCAAACGAAATCGAAAGCCCAAAGACGGGAGGAAATTATAAAGATTAGAGCAGAAATTAATTCAACTGGGACAAAGAAAACAATACAAAGAATCAATGAATCCAAAAGCTGGTTCTTTGAAAGATTAAATAAGCTCTTTCCACCATCTTTCCATGCTGCCATAATGGTGCGCATGAATGTCCTGGCTGATTCTCTCAAGAGCATCAACAATGCTGAAAAAAGAGGCAAACGCCAGGTCCTGATTAGGCCATGCTCCAAAGTCATTGTCCACTTTCTAACTGTGATGATGAAGCATGGTTACACTGGCAAATTTGAAATCATTGATGATCACAGGGCTGGAAAAATTGTTGTGAACCTCACAGGCCGATTAAACAAGTGTGGTGTGATTAGCCCCAGGTTTGATGTACAGCTGAAAGACCTGGAAAAATGGCAGAATAACCTTCTTCCATCTCGTCAGTCTGGTTTTATTGTATTGACAACCTCAGCTGACATCATGGATCATGAAGAAGCGTGATGAAAACACACAGGAGGAAAAATCCTGGGATTCTTTTTCTAAGGATGTAAAACAAAAATAAAATGCCTCAGTGGGGGGGGGGGAAGATTAAATAAAATTGATAAGCCCCTAGCTAACCTCATCAAAAAGAGGAAAGAAAGGACTCAAATTCAAGCAATAAGGAATGAAAAGGGTGAAATTACTACAGACCCAGCAGAGATTCAGAGGATCATAAATAACTACTTTGAGAAGCTTTACTCACAGAATTGAAGACACAGATGAAATGGACAGATTCCTAGAAAAGTACAAATTACCCAAACTCAATCAAGAAGATATAACAACTCTCAATAACCCAATAACAGCCAGTGAAATATGAAATGTAATAAAAACACTACCGACCAAGAAAAGTCTGGGACCTGATGGACTCACTACTGAATTCTACAAGAAATTTATAGAAGACTTAATCCCAACACTCCTCAAACTCTTCAGCGAAATTGAAAAGGAAGCAATCCTTCCAAAATCATTCCTAGAGGCAAGTATTACACTGATACCAAAACCAGAGAGAGATGCAACTAAAAAAGAAAACTATAGGCCAGTTTATCTGATGAACATAGATGCAAAAATCCTCAATAAAATACTAGCCACTAGAATACAACTAATCATCAAGAAGATTATACACCATGACCAGGTAGGATTCATCCCAGGGATGCAAGGATC